>VYZU01041815.1:3444-52699 GCA_013401355.1 Ceyx cyanopectus
TAAATATAAAATGTAGATATGTTTTAATTTGTCTTAGAATGTCTATAGGTCTTAAGATAATGAGTTCCTTCACCCATTCTCAGGGTATACAACAGAAGAGATAAAAACTAAGACTGCCACTTAACAGGGTGCCCTAAAATGAACTGTCTGGATTCAAATCAGTCCTACCCACTGAGCAAAGGCACATCTCTTGCTGCACAACAAGTGTTAAGTGCAGAGCACAGCAATAGTTCTCAGGAGCACAAGTGGGCTGTATAGTGCTGGAACAGGAGGCTGCTCCTAGGTAGAGATGCCAAAAACTACATTAACTTATCAATGAAATCCCTCAGCAGGGAGATCTTGGGGTTGGGCTGTGCTGCCAGAACCACTTCTTTATCTAGAGCCAAGAGCAAAAGAGCTGGAAGAGTTTTGGTAATGAAAAATGTCCTCAGCAGCAGAATGTTAAGGCATGAACTTGCAAGTCTGAGTGTAAAGCAGATGCCAGAGAGCCCTGAACCCAACAGATTGAGGTCTCTAGACTCCCTGCAGATGTGCAGAGCAACTCTGGCTGGCAGGAAAGAACCTGGGGGTTGTGCCAGTTCCTGCTCCTAGGTGAGTTTAGTCCCAGACTGAAGTCAGGCAAGAGGCAGGCAGCCAGCCAGCAAACCAACTGGGAGATGCTGAAATCAAAGGACAGGTGAATGTAGATGTTTTGAAGAGTCAGTAGCTGAACAAGGGTTGCTTGGAGCAATTTTAGACTCCACAGCTCCAACCATGCCAGAGTTCTGTTTTCCCTGCCAAGCTCCTAATTGCTTTAAGCCCTGTAAACAAGAGAGTGGAAAAATATTAACATGTTAATGCTGGTGGATCAAAGAACAGGATGATTTCCCAAGGCTGTGCTAGCAAAAGAGACAAGAACTGAGCACACATTTCCCAAGCCCAGCATTCCCATCAGAATATTCTTTAAAAAAAAAAATTATTTCCCAAATAATCTTACCAATAATTCATAGTTCAAGCCCTAAGGGTAGGTCAAATCCTCATCAAAGGAGAGCTACCCTGTAAAGACCCCCCGATTTCTCTTCTGTGTGATAAGCAACCTAAACAAACTCCATCTTTTCCTTGGAGGTCACATTTTCTAGATGCCTGATAAAATCTGTTGCTTTGCTCTGGACTCTCTCCAATTAGTACACATTTTCTGAAGTGCACCAATTAAGATTAGTTTTGGGCACAGCACCAGACACATTAATGAGTATTAAAAACTCTCAAAACATTTGCAGTTTGTTCATTTATGAAGTACAAAATATAAACAGAAAGAAAAAGAACTAAGACTTGGAGATGGAAGTCTCTAACACCTACTTAAGGGTGGTGAGAAACTAAGTCATTATTAGGAAGCAGGAACTGAAAAAGTCAAGTGAATAAAATTCTTAAATAGAATATATTAAGAATCTAAGAAACTACTGAATAGTAGAGAGGCTTTATATCAGAAAGGAGAGCAGACAACAGTGAAGTTACTGCTAAGAATAAAAAATAAACTTGTTCTGTGGCAAAAAAAAATCCCCTTTTGTCAAGACAAAAAACTGAATTTGTGAATAAAAACCTGAACACTTTTTGTATTCTTAAAACAATGGCACATTTTTTTACCTCCTCCCTACATAAGATACCCAGATGTTTATGGCCTACAAGAATTATCATTCCCAATAATAAAAACCACCATGGGGGTTGCTTTTTGCCACATTAATACAATGCACTGTTCCCATTTTCTTCCAGGCTGCAAGCCACATTAAATTAATTAATGAATTTCTTCCAAGCTGTGTCTTAGTAAAGTCCAAAAGCCATGAAAAATTAAATTCATCATATTTCATCCCCTTAATCTCTCAAGGAGAGTACTGGGTAAAAGTGAATTTAGAAATGTATGTAAAACAGTTAAGATTTGGTGGATTTAACTAACCTAAACTCACTGTTTTTATATATATATACAATATATATAAATATTGTACTGTAAACCTGTATGTTCAAGCTTTGCCTTTTAGAGGAAAATGCCTTCTCACATCTATTGCATTTTCTTTGCACATAAGATAAAGATGAAAATAAACTTGTGACCCAAACCAAAACTGGGCTGTGAGTTCCCTGAATATGGAAAGAGCAGCAGACTCCTTGACAAAGTTCATGTGATATATCCTGGGAAAGAAGAGAGAAAAGGAAGGCATCCTATTTGAGAAATGCAAGTTAACTCTCTCCTCATAGACGTAGTTCTTCATTTAATTAATAATAAAATCTATATATCTATATCATTAGGCAAATTGGTCGTGCTAACAGACATTTTATTATAGGTATTAAGTTAAAACGTGTCAGCATTTTCAAATAAACTGTTGTTTTACTGGAAGTAAACATCAAAATAAATCCCTGGATTTTAATATATATATATAACATCATGTAGACTTAAATNCCAGGCTGCAAGCCACATTAAATTAATTAATGAATTTCTTCCAAGCTGTGTCTTAGTAAAGTCCAAAAGCCATGAAAAATTAAATTCATCATATTTCATCCCCTTAATCTCTCAAGGAGAGTACTGGGTAAAAGTGAATTTAGAAATGTATGTAAAACAGTTAAGATTTGGTGGATTTAACTAACCTAAACTCACTGTTTTTATATATATATACAATATATATAAATATTGTACTGTAAACCTGTATGTTCAAGCTTTGCCTTTTAGAGGAAAATGCCTTCTCACATCTATTGCATTTTCTTTGCACATAAGATAAAGATGAAAATAAACTTGTGACCCAAACCAAAACTGGGCTGTGAGTTCCCTGAATATGGAAAGAGCAGCAGACTCCTTGACAAAGTTCATGTGATATATCCTGGGAAAGAAGAGAGAAAAGGAAGGCATCCTATTTGAGAAATGCAAGTTAACTCTCTCCTCATAGACGTAGTTCTTCATTTAATTAATAATAAAATCTATATATCTATATCATTAGGCAAATTGGTCGTGCTAACAGACATTTTATTATAGGTATTAAGTTAAAACGTGTCAGCATTTTCAAATAAACTGTTGTTTTACTGGAAGTAAACATCAAAATAAATCCCTGGATTTTAATATATATATATAACATCATGTAGACTTAAATACAGTAATCAACTGTCTGAAAATTGCTAGATCAGGCAATACACTTTTCCTTAATAGCATTTTGGAAAAGGACTGAAAATGAGTCATGTCTTTGGGGCTACACATTTCTGGGTTTCTGGAGGTAGCACTGCTGTTAAATTTAACACATTCCATGTAAATACTCCTCCCTCTAGTTCATCATGACTTCATGAATACCAAAGCACTGCTTGCCTTTTCATTCTAGAGAGTAAAAAGAACCCACCTTTAAAAAGAACTGTGCAGGGATGTGCAGGGAGGGCTCACCCTGTACAAACAGAGCTGGCTGAGCTAACACATCCACCTCTGGCATACAGAGCAATCTGGGCACTTGAAAAACTCACCTCAGCCTCTACTTAGGTAATGTAAACTCCAGCTGAAGCCTTCTCTTGTGGCAGGCACCCACTAGGTCTGGCTGGCTTGTTGGTTGCTCCTCTCCCTGCTCCCCATTCTCCAGTGGTTCCAGTGTGCAGGTCAGTGATGTAGCTCCTTGTTGGTGCAGAGCCCTTCCAGGGAGCAGCTGCAGCAGCTTTCTGCCATACTCTGGCTTCTCAAAGTCTGCAAGAATCTATCAGTCTTTGTACAACGTGTGTGAACTTGGGCACTGATCTCAAAACAAGTTCTCATGGAGATCTAGGGGTAACTGATCACTGAACTCAGTAACCATGGATCTTGCTTCCACAGGAACTACATGGCTTGCCACACACTGATTTTATTCTCCCAAACTTATAGTTTACTGGGGAGAAAATTGTAATAAAACTTGCTACTGCAATATGAACAGAACAAAAACTGGGGTTGTTCAGGCTGGAGAAGAGAAGGCTCCAGGGAGACCTTCTGGTGGCTCCCAGGATCTGCAGGGGCTCCAGGAAAGCTGGGGAGGGACTTTGGAGGCTGTGGGGCAGTGCCAGGACTGGAGGGGATGGATCCAAACTAGAGCTGGGTGGCTTCAGAGCAGCCCTGAGGAAGAATTTCTTCTTCCCCAGGAGGGGGTGAGAGCCTGGCCCAGGGTGCCCAGAGAGGTGGGAGCAGCCCCATCCTTGGCAGTTTCTCAGGCCAGGCTGGATGGGGCTCTGAGCAACCTGCTCTAGTGGGAGGTGTCCCTGCCATGGCAGAGGGTTGGGACTGGAGGAGCTTTCAGCTCCCTCCCAACCCTGACCATTCTGTGATTCCATGATTCCCCTCCTTACTTATTCAACTTGCTCTCATGCTCTAAAAGCAGTCCCCAGTTCTCCATCACCTGTCTCTGCCTCCTCAGGCACCCAAGCTCCACCCAGCCTGTGTATTACCTGCTCCCAATCTCCCCCTCTCAGCCCTGCTTCAAAACAGGCAGCCAGTGTGAAGCAAGAGCTTCAAAGAGTGACTCAACAGTTAGCTGCTGCAGTTTCAAGAGAGTTTCAAGAGAGAAGTAAATTTACATTAATGCATTTCTCACTGTTGTCAGTGTGAAAGCAACACTTGATAAAAGAGTGACTGTGCTCTTTGCCTGCCTTTCAAACACATTCCATTCTGTTCACATAAAATCCATTTTCTGAGCTTAGAGAGCTTCTTGCAACACTGGAAATATTTGTGTTCCTTACAACAGAGGAGGGGATGAACCAGGTGACAAATTCATTTCATTCCATTTTCCACTAAACAAGTCTTGCATCCTGTGCTGCTAGAAACAAGAACACTTGGACAAGCTGCTTCCATAGATTTTGGGTTTTGGCACACAAACCCCTGGGCTTGCATGGAAAGGTAATAAATTCATTGCAGATTCACCAGTGATGAACAGCAGATCTGCAAAGGGGACAATGTCAATGTATTGAAATAATTGTGTTCTCAAAAGGCAGAGCCATTTGGGGATATTTGTAGACACAAAAACACATTTTACATTGAATTAATTGATTACTGTTAGGTATTATTTGCACTGCTACATATACAAAAAAAAAGCTCTGCCTCTTAATTACCTCATAAATAATTTGTAATGATGATGTATATTTAAGGTGTAGTTTTACAGACACAAACATCTATACACATGTATACAAACAAAACATTGACATAACTATCCTCAGTCTGCTTTTAGAACATCATAATCATGGAATCAGCAAGAGAAATATGAGGAGCCTCTGAGTGAATGCCAGGAGTGCAGACATTCAGTTGTTACAAGGAGTGTTTATTGTCCTGGAACAGGAGCCAATATTGTGCATTGAAAAGCCATTGGTTCAAAAGGCTGAACACTGTTGGGAAGAAGGAGCAGAAACTAAAACCTTCCAGCTGTTCCAGTTGTGTTCCCTGCTTGCTGAGCTGCCCAGCACTGCTCTCTTGCTGCTGCAGGCCTGGTGATCACTGCTGCCATGTTTCCCTCTGCAGCTTCTCTGCTCTGTTGAGCTCAGGTTTGTTTGTGTGCCTCTGTTCTGCACCCCCTTTGCTCGGGAAAATCCCCTTGTATTTGGGTCTGGAAGGTTTTGTTTCAGCCTCATCTTTTATTACTGTTGAGGAAGGTGAATTCTTACACTTCACATGTATTTTTCTATGGAATTTTCAACTGCTCTGGAGCACGAGGGGATTACAGTTTAACATAAGGCTTCCCTAAGATGCCTGAGAGATGAGAAAAGAGCAGAAATGCAAACAGATGGTATTGTATAGTAATTTCAAGTGCTAGTAGAAACACTAATCTACAGTTTTACTGGTTCACTTCCTATTAAGTTCTAGAAGAGCTCTCCAGAAGGATAGTTTGAGCAAAACTGCTGCCTCTCACTTAGACCTCCCAATGCCAGGCTGGAAGCACTCCCTGCCAGTTCTCTGCCTGCAGTGACAGAGTGGAGTCAAATCATGACCCCCATAAATGACTACTCTGTGGACACATGCTGTTTGCTTCAGAGAAATCTGCACACAGACTCTTGCAAAGTTCCAACTTTGGCTGATGGATGTTTGGCTAAGTTTAGTGGCTGAGGAGATCTTACCTGAGGGTAGCAGTGCATTTCAACCTGCTGAAGAGCAAAGCTCTGAAGCAATGAGGCAATCAAAGGTGCATTGACTCCTCCTCCAGCACTGTATAGTACAATATGTAGTCTTTACTGGACACAGCACAGCAGAAAAACTAAAGGTGGTTACCTACAAAATGAAGAAAACTCGTGTTTGTATTTTTTTCAGATAGCTAACAAGTGTAAGTTCAATGTTTTCAATGTATGGCTTCTAAGAGTGACATATTTCATTGCCTACTGCCCTAAAAGCAGCTGGAAAAATGCAAGAATCTTGAGGATTTCAAAGCCATTTAAAACCAAACTTGTGGCATTAATAGACATGACATTTTGCATTCCTAAGTGTATCAAATGTCTTCTGAGAGGGAATAATACTTGGAATATCACTGTTCCCCAGGGTGAGACAAATGGATGACAAAGCTTGTTTGGAAACAGGGAGAGGGAAGTCAGAGAAGCCCATCACTTGTGTATATTGTTTTCAAGCCACTTTTCCTTCTTCAGCAGGCAAGAAATAAGCACTGTGCAATTTTAGACACAGAACCCACTAAGAAATAAAGCTCATACTTTCTGTATCAGTACCAGGATACTGGTATTAGTAACAAGCAAAGCCTAGGAGTAGAAGAATTAACATCTTATACAAAGAGTAGAACTAGAAATATTGCCAGTTATACCTCCACTGGCCCTTTGCTGCTGGGAATGTAATGCTGCATCCAGTGTAAAGTTCCTTAATATATATATATATTTTGTGTCAGGGGTTGGAAGGGAGCTAGAAGATCATCTAGTCCAACCCCCCTGCCTGAGCAGGATCACCTAGACCAAGTCACCCAGGAACAGATCCAGGTGGGGCTGGAATGTCTCCAGAGCAGGAGACTCCACAACCTCCCTGGGCAGCCCCTGCCAGGCTCTGGCACCCTCACTGGGAACAAGTTTTTCTTGTGTTTCCCCTCAACCTCTTGTGCTCCAACTGACTCCCATTGCCTCTTGTCCTGTCACTGGATGACATTGAGCAGAGTCTGGCTCCATCCTCCCTGCACTCACCCTGAACATATTGACAGACACTGCTGAGCTCCCCCCTCAGTCTCCTCCAGGCTAAAGAGCCCCAGCTCTCTCAGCCTCTCCTCAGCAGGGAGATGCTCCACTCCCTTCAGCATCTTGGTAGCACAGCAAAACACAACAAAAGCACAACAAAACAGCAGGCTTTTGCCGAGAAGTTGCTTCAGGGTCTCACGCTGCAAGCTTTTGTTCTTTTCAATTAACAGTGGCGCTGGACTTTCTCAGACTCAGGGGCCTCGTTTCTGCTCAAAAGCTCCTGCTACCGCTGCCTCCAGCGTTGCGCTGCGCGCTACAAAGCGAAAGCTCCATCGGTCCCCATTGCAAAACACAATGAGGGCTTCACTCCGTGCCCGAAAGCACTAGGCAAAGGTCTGCAGATCCGTACGGTGCCCAACGAAAACAACCGCGCCGGGCCAGGCGGTCCCTGTGGTGGGGGGGTCAGCGAGGCCTCCAGGCCGCCAAGCGCGGGCCTCACGGTCCCTTCAGCGGCTGCACAGCCGCCCCGGGCTGCTAGGAGCTGCCCTCTGCCCAGGCCAGCAGCTCCGGCCGCAGCCCGCCGTTTTCCCGCCGCCGTGTGAGGGCGGCGGAGGAGCCTCCCCGGCGGGCGTTGCAACCCGCCCCTCCTGCGTAGCCCGGGCGGGAGGCGGGTGCGGGAGACACCCCCCACCACCCCAATCCCTCCCTCCCCTTCTCTTTATCGCTTCCACAGCGCCGGGGTGTGCCGGCTGTCGGCGCCGCCGTCGCCCGGGCGCTTTCTCGGCGGGGCAGCGGCTCCCTGAAGCCTGCCGAGCGCTCTCCGTGCCGCGGACGGCACCGCCGGACCTCCCTTCTCCGCCCGCGTTGCCTTCGCACAGGCCGCTGGAGCCCGCCCGGCCTTTCTCCCCGCCGCGCCGGCACGCTTGGTTCAGCCCGGGGCCGGCGTTAGGAATAAGCCCTGTCCCCCACCCCCCCTCTGAAAAAGCGACTCGGTGCGGGCTCTCCCTTCCCTGCCCGCCGCTGCGAAGGGCTCGGTGCGGACTGGGCCCATCCCGCCTGCCCGGGCGGCGGTGGCGGCGGCTCCACAAGTTGCTGCTCCGCGGGCCCGGGGCGCGCGCACGAGGCTGGCTCGGGCGCGCGGCGGCGGCGGGAACGGGAGCGGCCCCGGCGGGAGGAGCGGAGGCGGCCCCGGCGGGCGGGGGGTTGCTCAGGGGCCGCCGATGCCGCTGTGAGATGGCAGCGTTGTGCGCGGCGGAGGAGCAGCAGCAGCGCGGCGCGGAGGGGTGAGGAGGACGCAAGAAGAAGAAGCAGAAGAAGAGAGAGGTGGGAGGAAGGAGAAAGGAGGGCGGAGGCAGCTCGGCGGCTGCGAGCCGCGCTAAGGTAAGGCGAGGAAGCTGTGCCGCAGCCCACCTCGCTCCGCGCGCCAGCGGAGGAAGAAGCGGCCGCGGTTGCGCTCCCTCCCCCGGCCGGGCTGCGGGGAAGCGAGGGCAGGGGGGTGGGCTCTGCTCGGCGCCGAGGGGCGGAGAGGAGCGGGCTGGGCTAAAATGGCGAAGGCAGCCGGAGCCAGGGCTCCCCCCGGGCGGCGGCTGTTGCTTCTCCCGGCCGGGTGAGCCGAGGGTCCCCGTGTGAGGCGCTGGGACAGGCCGAGGCTTCTCGGCCCACACCTGGCCGGGGGCGGGGGGAGGAAGAGGAGTGTGGCGGTGTCCGGTGGCGGGCGAATAACCTTGTTTATTCCTGTCGGCGGGCTGAGCCCTGAGCTGTGCCCGCTGAGGAGGGAGGGAGGCAGCCGGGCCTCCCAAGACCCGTTTGTGTCATTTCTCTTTGTTTATGTCGTGGGAAAACGTTGGTGTTTGTGGCTTTATTTGGGGGTGGTTTGGTTATCCTCCTTGAACTAGCTCTGCTTCGGGGTCTTTAAATGTCTTTGCATCAAAGAGAAAAGGACTTGACACTCTCTGACCATTCGGATTTTACCTTTGAGTGAAACTGTAAAGAGAGGGTTGCTTTTTTTCACTGTTTTTTTTTTTTTTCACATAACACCTGGGCTGTTGGGATATTTGGCATTAAAAACCCACAGGTTATTCCAGTTTATGAACAGTGGCTTACTAGGTGGCACTGGCTGCAGGTGGCTGGGTTAGATGGTGTTATACCATATATTTATATATGTGTGTGGCCTATATTGTAATAATCTCCCCATAAAATGTGTATTTTGATGCAATGCTTTGTGCTATTACTGCTGATTATCCTGATTATTAGTGGGCTGTGACAATTCTTCACTCACTTGGACAGGCTTTTTTCAGTGTTGCCTTATCTGGTCAGGGTGGAGACTGAATTATTTCTCACTGGTTTTAATACTAACAGAGGATTTTGCATAGAAAAAAAAGTAGGATTTCTCATCCTTCTGAGAAGCTCTACAGTTGTAAGAGCAGAGTTTATCTTGACAAAGATGCTTTCAAATAGGGTCAAGTAGAAATACTTGGTCTGATGTTGCTTGTGAAGATGAGTTTGACATTCTTTTGTCACCTCTTTGGTGTGTGTTCTGAGCTGTGTTTTAAAAGACCTATCCTATAAGTGCTTCTAGTTGAGTAACCTGCCTTTATCAGTAGTCTTTTTTTCAGTGATACTGTAGAATAATTCCCTTAAATACCTAATTATAGTTGAAAACACGACAGCAATTTTACGTACCCATGACTGATTTAATGACTATAATTATATAATATAGCACAATAATCTGGATTACTCTTAGTATGGGACACCTCGTTACCAAAAGGATAGGAATGATTTCTGTTTGTTGCTGTTTGTTGCTGACCATCAGTTAACAAAGCACCGTGAGGCTGTGTTTCTGTTCAGGGCTTGACAGTGCAGCTGAAATCATAGAATGAGGGAGGCTGGAAGGCACCTCTGGGGAGCACCAAGCAGCCAGCAGCAGGATCACCAAGGGCAGGTCACCCAAGAACAGACCCAGGCTCTAGACAAGGAGACTCCACCACCTGCAAGTGCTTCTTGGATACTGACAGAGCCAGCTCCTTCTGCTGAGTGAGGAGCCCTTGGAAGGAGGAGTATCTGCTAGTTCTCTTCTTTCCCTTTTTATCTTGCCTTCTGAAGATGGAAATGTTGATAAGGGAGATTTTCCACTCTCTGTTTTGAGTGTGGGGAAAGGTACCTGCTGGTGTTTGGACACATGGAGAGGCCTGGGGGAAGGATCTAGCAGGGAAGTGGGAATTGCTGCTGATACAAATGTTCTCTTTCAACCTGGTTCATGCAGGAGCAGTCACCCCAGGTGTTGAGATTTATCCTACAGTGTGCTGAGGTTCTCCTGGAGTGACATCCAATAGCCATAGGGAAGGAGCAGTGCAAGCCCCTCTGTCTGCTTGGGGAGGGAAACCCAACTTACTTCAGGGCAAGTATGTCAGGGAAGCCTTTATGCTTGTGTTATGTGTAGGGCTTAGTAACTACTACACAAACAGTGCAGAGTGGGAAACAATTAATCATGGCAGGTATCTGAGTGCTGGGTTCTGCAACAGCAGGTATGTGGCAAACAAATGGCTGCTTTTCATCCCCTCTCCTCTTGGTGTAGAGCACTGCCTCAGTTTGCAATCTACCCCCCAGTTTGATGACTTGCTGTTGGCAGAGATGCACTTTGAGGCTGCTGTTTGAAGGGGATGTGGATTTGGATTTAACTTCTAAATGCTATTGGCTTTGAAGAATAAACTGAAATGTGCTTGGCTGTTACTTTAGAAAGGCTTTTGGGTAAAATAGTCTTTAATAAAAATGGGAGTGAAGCATGTGTTTAACAAAGCAGATTACATTCTTGGGCTTTGAAAGGGGTTTTTTTATTAATCACCTTTTTTTCTGGTTGCTGGAGCATGTTAGAAGTGCTTCTGCTTCAAGTGCTTAGGGTCTGAGCTCTTACATGTAACCAGCTCAAAAGCTGAAGACTTCTGAGCATCCTCCCTGATGCAGATGTGAGCTTGCTGTGTCCCTAGCATGGCCAGCAGCCTGCTCTTTGCTACTGACACTCAGCTTCTGGTGTCCAGTGCAATGAACACTTCAGAGTATTGCTTTCAAATATAAGTATCTGGTCCTGAAGACAGCAAAAAGTAGGATAGGCTCTTTGTTTTGTGTGTAAATGCACTGAGAAGACAAATATATGGTAGTAACTGACCTTCTGGAGCCATTCTACTGGCACAGAATTATTCTCATGCACTTTTTTTTTTCCTATTAGGGTTCTGTAGTTGCTGCACAACATTGTGGAGATGGAAGAAAGCAATTTAAAAACTATGAGAAGAGGATGTCACATTTTAATACAAAATAATGTTGCTGTTTATTTTTACCCATTCAAGTGTCTTCGTGCAGCCTGAAGTGGGCAGAGGAGAGCTCTTGGGTGTTCTCTGCAAGTCTGGAGTGGGGTTTAAGCAAGATCTTTTGCCACGAGCACTGGAATGGAGCATGAGATTACCAGAAGAGTCTTTCAAAAAGAAACAAACAAAACCTTTCATCAGTTCCTCTTAAAAAGTAGCTGAGAAACACCAGAGGCTTTAGGGTGGTGTGATGTGCACTTCTCAGGTGAAAGCAAAGCAGAGGAGGGGGACTCTTAGAATGATAAAGAAGAAGATAAACAGGAAAGGCAAAGGTCACAACGGTGGAATTGCACAATGCTTTTGGGCATCAGGGCTGCAAAAGTGTGTTTGCAAACTGCTAAATGTTACTTGTATGGCAAGTGGTTCTGGTGCTAGGTGAGACCTGGGCTTTGGCTCCTTTCTAAAAGGCCTGGTATGTTTCTTTGCTGTTTGGGGGCCATTTTTTATCAGGAAAAACAACTGATTCAGGAGAAAACTATTAATATAGTACTGCTTCTATGCTAACAAAATGGAAAATATTGATTATTTTTAGCATAAAAAGGCAGAAGAGGGGCCTCCAGCAGAGGCCAGAAGAACCTTGAATAGAATATGAATAAATTCAGCCTCTGCTTTTCATCCTCTGTCATACAGCTAAGCAAGGAGATGTTGGAGCACACAGAGCTGAGTAGGGTAGTCCACCAAGAAGCAAATCTTACAAGATTCAGTGGAGATTGGCTGCTGTAGGATCCAGAATCAGGAGCAGACTGTTATCCAGACAAGGAGAAAATCCGTTGCTGAGTGATAGGAGTTTTAATTATTATTAAAAAAAAAGATACAGCATAGACTTCAGTGCATAAACTAAGTGTATTTTTAAATACTTCCTATGAGCAAGTTAGTGTGGACTGCCCACCACAGCCTGCCTTGGAGGGGTTTTGGAACAGCTTGCTTTTAGTGGTGGTTGCTGTTCTTCTCTACTTGGAAGAAATCTGTTATGTTGCTTCCTTCAGTTCCAAAGCTATAAAGACCATAAGCAATGAAAATTAGATTAAATAAATCTGAATTGGCAGAGACATACCCTTTGGGCTTATTCTTCTTCACACTTGAAAACGTGGTGTTGCAGTCCTTCCCCATTCACAGGGGGGAAGCCATGACACTTTCCCAGATGTTTCTTGCCACCCCCTTAAGCTCACAGGCAGATATTCAGAGAAGACAGTGGGAGCACGGAGGGAATTCTGCTTCTTTGAGCTATTGGTTGAGGGTTCCAGAGGAGAGGTGGATCCCATCACATCTCCTGCTGAAAAAATCTGCAAAGCCCCTTTTTTTCCACTTCAGCCAGTAGCACTGAGTGTTTCTCTTCCCCTCTTCTCGGAGTTGTCATCTTCTGCTGACAGAATCCTGGGGTATTTGATATATATATATATGAATTGTATAATTAATCTATAATATCTGTAGTATTTTACCCTTGCTGTCTGATAATAACAACTAACTGCTGTTGAGGTGACCCACAGCAGAAGGCAGTGCAGAGAGGCTGAGGACAGTCATGGAGTGAGCATACCATGTATTTTGCAGGTAGGAAGGCTGTTCAGCTGAGCCTTGCAGTGCAGGGAACCGTCCTCAGACTGCTGTGGTGTGGGAAATGGTGTCCTCTACCTGCTTTTCCTGAGCCTCAGGGGATCTCAGTGCAGCAGGGTACATCACTTCCCAGCTTAACTGCAGCCTGTGGTGAACAGATTGGGTTAGAGGAGTGGGAAGGTGCAGGTGGACAGTGTGAGTCATGCATCTGATGTCTGCTGGGGAAATCGGGCTAAAACAGTGTCTGCTAAGGCAAAGCAGAACAAGCAGATGTTAGGCTGGCCTAAGAGAAATGCAGAAGGGGTGAGCAGAGGAGGGAGGGAGCTCCTCAGCCTCCCAGAACCTTTGTTGTACCAGGGAGAGCTGTCCTGCCACAACATCTGCTGGCTGCTCCAGTGCTCTGAGTGCTCTCAGGCCCTTGGACTTGTGAGCATTCAGCTGCTGCTTTGCAATTCCAGTGCCCTCAAATGGCAAGTGCCTGCTCCTGCACACTTCAGGTCAGCCCACACTCTATCAGTGTCATTAAAGACCAATTAAACACCCCTGCTTTTTCCTCAGCCCTGTTTGTCAGGTGACCATCTTCAGCAAGGATTGCTCTGATGTTTTCTTCAGGCCTCCTCTTGCAATTAATGTTCTTTAAAAAGCTGCTCTCGTTATCTGACACAACGCTGGCCAGTTTCAGCTCTTAATTAAGCCTTGGCCTTTTGTGTCTCCTCCCTGCATAAATGAACCATGGCTCTGTAATCTTCCCACAAAGCCTGACCTCTCTTCCAGAGGTCACAGAATTTCTTTTTCCTCTTGCTCCATGAGGAGTTAGTTCCCTGTTCAGCCAAGCTGGACAAGCAAGCCTCACTTGCTTGACTTCTGACACATTAGAATGGCTTGATCTGGTGGTTCTTAGCCTCAGCAGCACTTATGGACTCTGAAACTCCCAGGCTACTCTGCTCAAAAGCTCCCTGAGCAGCATAGATTGCTCTCCTGAAGTCCAGGATGGCAGCTCTGCTGTCTTCACATTACACTGAACATCTTGAACTCAGTGATTTCATGATCCCTGTGGCCAAGACCATCACATCTCCTTTGCTGTTCATAAATACAAGTGTAGCAGCATCTTTGCTGGTCAGCTCACTGAGTCCCTGCTACAAGAACTTCTCTAACTGCAAGAATTTCCTGGGCTTGCCTGTCACAGCAGTATGGTATTCCTAATTTATTTGTGTTCTGGATCAGTTCTCTGTAGGTCTGGCCACTTGGAACTCAGTGAGGAGATTACCAACAACATCTTTGCAGTGTGGGGTGGATGCTGAGGTACCTGTGGAGAAGCTGTGAGCTGTCAGGAAGAACCAATGCCTTGCCCTCCTTGTAGACCATGAGGAGGAGGCTGCTGAAGCTGGAATTCTGCTGGTGTCAAAGCAGATCCCAAGGAATTTAGATATATCCCTGGTGTATCCCCAGCTGTCTGTGTGCTGTGAGCTCGGTGGAAAGATGAAATGCTGAAATGCATCAGTATTTGTGTGACTCAAGTTTAAAACCAGCAGAAATTAATTTTTATTGCTCAACAAATGGTTTTACTGTGATCCTGGCCTAAAAGTGCTGCCACCCTGTGTTTCCCTTTGGTGAGAAGTAAAATCAGTGCTCTTAGCAGGGTTAGTTTGAAATGAACACTGAAAAACTGTAGGCTTAGGTGGAAAAACTGATGAAGATGCATGTGACATGGTTCCACTCTTCAGGACAAAAAAAAAAAGGAAAAAAAATGGAAAAAATGCCATGGCTTTCTGGCTGACATAAAAAAGAAAAAACGTCTTCTAACAGTTTTGCAACTCTTAGTAATTTTACTGGGGGCTTACTGCCTGTGTAACCGTTATGGTCAGTTAACTAAATCTAACCCTTTGAACAGTCCTTGCCAGCTAGAAGAATCACAATTTGTGTGATTTTTTTTCTCCTGTTGAAAGGAGAAAAGCAGCAAGTATTGAGTTGAAATAAAGATGTCCATGAATACAGCCCTTTGCTGAAAGCTGCTGTTCCCAAAAGATCAATGCCCCAATAAATTAGTGGTTAATAAAAGCTGATACCTTAGCATCCACAGTGTCTCTGGTCTGTATCCCTAGCCCATCCCCTCCACAAACCCATCCTTCTTTACATTTACATTTTCTTTACATTTGCCCAGCAAGGAGACTGCACTTGCAGGGATTTTTCTTGTTGTAGATTTGGAATGGCATGAGGACAGATCATTTTTTTTGGGGCAGAAAATGAGTTTTGTGAGCACCATGAAGCAGGAGGGTGAGTGGTTTTGTGCTGGTGTTTGGGGAGGCTCTCCCTTGCTCACAGCCCTGCTGCTCTAAGTGGCAAGAATGTAGAATAAATAATATATAATGTGGAATAAAGAGGTGTAACCAGTTTGTATTGGGACTGGGTGGTGACTCTACCCCTTTTGGACTGAATGCTGATTTTCAGCCAGATGTGAAGCACAAGGATGGTGGCTTTTGCACTAGATCAGAAGGTGCTGGAGCTGTGTGTGCTGGCTCTTGCTCAACAGAAGCCTCAGAGTCTTGGAAACATTTCTATCAATCCTTTACTTCTTAAAATCTTTATTTTATTTATTTATTTTTTTCCTGCAAGGGGAGCTTTGAAAAGCCAAGTGTAGGGAATTCTCCACTTCCTTGTTCTTGGCAAGCAGAGCCAGAAACTCAGGTTAGGGCAGGTGCTGAACAGATAAATCAGCCCCTGAAAGCTGCTCTGAGGAGATGAGGCAATGAACTATCTGAGGACTTGGACACAGTTTGTTTCCTTCTTTATTTATTTGGCTTTATGCAGCCTAGGAGTAGTGTTTAAAAATCTCCCCAAACCCCCAGCATTTTAGATCTGTGCAGGTTGAACAGTAGGAGAGAAAAAAAAAAACCCCACACATAATCCTAACTTGTCAGTTACAGAATTATGACTAAAGTAATAATTCCTTTTTCCTTTTTTTCCTTTTTCCTTTTTTTCCTTTTTCCTTTTTTCCTTTTTCCTTTTTCCTTTTTTTCCTTTTTCCTTTTTTTCCTTTTTCCTTTTTTCCTTTTTCCTTTTTTCCTTTTTCCTTTTTTTCCTTTTTCCTTTTTTTCCTTTTTCCTTTTTTTCCTTTTTCCTTTTTTTTTTTTCCTTTGGAAAGATGTGCCAGAGACAATAACTTTTTTAACAGCAAATTAGTTCTTTTAACAACAATTTGATTTTTTGGTCTTGTTTTTCTTTTTTTTTTTTGGTTTGTTTTTTTTTTTTTTTAATGTAAAAACTGTACAAACATAACCACTGCTGGAGTAGCTGCTTTGACTGAAGTACAGAGAATTTTGGGGTTAGCAAAGTGTTTAGAAGAGTTAGAAAACTTGGAGATGAATGATGTGTTTGAACAGAAAGCTGAGTGTTCTGAAGGGGTGATGACAAGTGGCTCTCAGCTCTTGTCAATAAAACTCTCTTATCTGTAAATAAATCATTTAGAAACACTGGTGATTTAATCTTTAATATTTTTAATTTCTCGTTTTATATATGTTTTCAATCATTATTGTAGCAGTAGCTAGATATAATGTATAAATAAAAATACACATGTTGGGGGTATGCTCAGAAGGTTTTTTTTCCTGCTAGAGCTGCAGAAATGCAGAAACCAGGATTGAGATAACACAGCTGAATTTCTTTCCCTGCCTTACACCATTGTTCTAAACTGTTTGTTTTTCTTTTTGTCTTTTTAGGCTACAGCCTAAACCTCTGACATGGCCACAGCCTCCCCACGATCTGACACAAGTAACAACCACAATGGAAGATTGCAGATGCAAGTAACAGGCAAGTGGTGATTTGCATCATGGTGCTTTCTGACAGGAAAATGCATGTATTCTAAAAAAGCCAGATTGGAAAGAAGTGAAAAAAATGGATCCTGATAGTTAATATTGTAATTAATAAGTTGGCATTCCAGTTAAGGACTGTGTAGCTGAATTGAAGCTAGGTAGGAGTTACCCAGTGACAGACTGGGCTATACACAGAATAGACTGGACTATTCAAATAGTGTGGCTTAATTGAGCTGAAACTTTTAAAGTCCTCTCCAAAGATGGTGAACTAAGGGAAAATGTCAGTGTTTTAGCCTTGACCTCTCTGTGTTGTGCAGCAGTGGCAAAGGAGAGGAGCAGCAGCATTGCCATGCTGTGCTTCCATCCATGGTGTGGGCAGCACGTTTGGTGTTTTCCAGCAGCACTGGGCTCTTAGAGATAATGGATTTTATTAGTTTCTAGTGCCAAACTGAAACGGAAAAAGAATTGGTTTGGAACGACTTTCTACACGGAATTAACTGCAGATGGGGAAATTAAGAAAACAGCAAAATCAAGTAGTTCTTCAAATCCAAAATGGGATGAGCAGCTGACAGTGTAAGTAGATTTTTTGGGGTTGTGTAATGCTGTTTATGAGGCAGATATTGAAGGCAAATATTTACTAAGCTGGGCTGCCTACATAGTTTAGCTGCTGCTGACTAAATGCAGACATAAGAATGCTGTTTATCACCAATGATTCTTTTTCCCTCAATTTTTACAGTGTTTTGAGGCTGTTTGTGCAGGGAGTGTTCCCTGCATGCAGTTGGTACATGTGCTAGACTCTTGCTATTTGGTGACACTGTGGACCATTCAAGGTCAAGATTCCTCTAGAAGGTGTTAATAATTTTAACCATGACTTTCTCAACTTTAAAATGAAAAAAACAAACCAGCAAACCAGTTGGATAAGTTGCAGTTAAGTGGAAAATAACTTTTTCCCTTAATTAATGGAGAGAGTGACAGAAATTTCACTGCAAAATAACCTTGCAACTCCTCCTTCCTGGCAGCTCCAGTGCAGAGTTATCTGTGTACTCACATGAGGCATGCACAGCACAGCCAGACAGATGAGTTCTGGCATCACTGCTGTGCAGGGTCTCACCCTTCTTTATGGCATTCTGGCCACCCCTTCCTTCCTCTGGCTCTTGGAGTGGTGCTGTTGCTCTGCTTTACCAGATTCCCCTCTCTGCTAGGAGCCTGCTTGAGCACCAGCAGTTTATTCCCTCTGGGGAGGTGCTGGTTGGCTTTTGGTTTGTGTTTTGGTTTTTTTCTTCCCTTGCTTCTTTCTTTCTTTTGTTTGTTTGGTTGATTAGGTCTCAAGCAGGAATGATCCCCATTGTCCAACGTGTTCAAGTGACTAGAAAGCCAGAGCTGTTGTTGGGAGGGTGGGGGTTGGTTTTCCTGCTGTTTTCATCAGTGCTGATGTAGCTTTCTCTATCCAGCACTGATGGATAGGTGGCCTTTGACTTTTTGCAGTACATTTTGCACAGCCAGGAGCACCCTTGCAGGACTAGACCCTCTGCCACCAAAATTACTCTCCAGGATGCAGCTTTCCTGCTTGAGCAGGGGAGAGCTCACTGCCACAGGTTATCCTCATATTCCTGTCATTTGTCTGATTCCCTGCAGCTCTTCATTGAGTTTATAATTTGATTTTTCCCCCCTCTGATTCTTATGAATATGCATTATGATTTGCTGTATATTTGTAGGTTCATAAATGATGTTTTCCACACCATCGTGGCAAGCTGACACCTCTTAAGTGGGTTCTTTGTGCTTGCAAGTAGCTGATGGGTTGCTTTTTCCTTTTCAAAAAATAATGAGTATTGTTCTTTCTAGTGCCAGACAAAATCTACTTACCACCTTTTTCTCCACGTTTAATCATGTGAGGTTTTAGTTAGAATTCTGGATTAGTAAGGAACAGGGAAAAGATGTATTTCATAAATAAAGAGATGTTTTCTATACCTGAGATTTGAGCTTAGTATAGGTTATTCTGCTACTCCTCAAATTCCTTATGCTAATGTATTAATTCACTTTTAAGTTTGATCTTAAGTATAATCCTCATAGCTTTTGCAATTCTTAGTTTAAAATATCCCCTTGCAGCACAAAAATGCAGTTAATTAGTATCAAGAGTCAATATGACAAAGTGAATCAAGTTGAACTCCTCAGAATAAGAAGAAGGAATCCTTGAAAGCTCTATCTCTGTTAAAAACTGTATTTTCTGTGCAGGAATGTGACTCCACAGACTACGCTGGAATTTAGAGTGTGGAGCCATCATGCTTTAAAAGCAGATGCTTTATTAGGAAGAGCCACTGTAGACTTGAGACAAGCTTTGGAAATACACAATAGAAAATGTAAGTTGTCATGAAGGATATTTGAGTAAAGCAGACATTATTTATTATTATTATTATTATTATTACTAATCTATACATATCAAACTGGCCAGCAGACTACTAACTACACACCTAATTACAACTGACTTTCAGTTGATGTCTTCACTTGTCTCTTCCAGAGATGCTGCTTCTGTCAAGAGCAATTTCAGTGTAAAATGGGAGATCTTAGTTCTGAAACAAGCAGGGTTACTACCAATTAAGTACAAATGGAATTGATTGCATATGTTTGGTGGCCAGCTAATAACTAGAAGATCTGGTTTAGACTTCGTAAAAACCAAACAAGTCTAAGGTGTCAGAAAAGCAATCTGTGTAGTTTTCCATGTTTTTCTTTTCCAGAATCACTAACAGAAAGGCCTGAGACTTTTCCCTCTTAATTTAGGTGCCCAGAGAGCCCCTGATGAATGAAACAATTGAGAACTTCCCTTTAGTACATGAGAGGTTGATGTGCTCTATTTACCTTCTCATTGTCTTTAAGAGAATTAAAACTGGTCTTCTTTATCTGTTTTGCTTTTTAATTTCTTTTTCATTAATATAAGAAGGTGGTGAATCCACACTTTAAATTCCACTCCAGAATGGCAGCAGAATTCCAGCTAAATTGATCTCTAATCTTTTTTTACAAGTTAAAGAACTTGAGAGCTCTGTTTAGGGAGGTGGAGAGTGAAAAAAATACTCTTTTTTTTTCCGATTCTTAGAGAAAACTGCAACAGAACACAACACCAAGTGGTTTTCTTTCACAGTATCGCAAAGATTCTGCCCTAGATGCCAAGTAGAAAAAAAAAGAAATAAAAGTCTATAGAAACAGAGTTGTAGCAATGATAGCAACCAAGTCTTTATTTCTAACAAAGCAGTTAATGTTGAATTACTGTAGATTAGGGGATGGGACTTGGCAAATTCTTTCTGGGACCAGTTGGCTGAGTTAATTTCTGTGCAGTGTTTCTGGTGTGGGCAGGTCAGCAGTTTGACACCCTCTGGGTTATGCCATCATTCAGGGCTAGAATCATCTGATTGGGGTCAGTCAGTTACTGATACCTCATCTGAAAGGTTCTTTACTGAAGAAAACCTAAAAGTGAAGGCTTCTAAATGCAGAAACTTTAAATTAATGCTGAAAATTTAAATTAATGCTGTTAATTTAGTAATAATCTACAGAATTAGTGCTGTTCATTTAGGGATGGTTGGCTAGTTTCTTCTTTCTCTTCTCTCAGGTAGTACCAGTTTCCAAAACACAGACTAATAACTTAATAATTCAGTACATTTTGGGGGCTTTGTGCTTGCTCCAGGAATGTGAAGTCCTCTGGAATCCACTGTCATACAGCAGTGGGTATCTGCCAGTAACTGCTGCCCAACTGCCCTGTCTGCCCTGCTCTTTAATGCAGCTTGGGAGCATCTGGCTTGTGGCAGCATTCCCTGTTTTCATATTTATTGATTATATGTTATGGTGCATGCTAAGAATGTGAAAAAAATCAGGAAATGCTAGTTTAAAGCCTAGGAGGGCACAGGGAGCTTTAACTTGAGCTTGGAATGCTCTCATCTGGAGGGAAATATGGTGGTATATCTTGAAAAATTAATCTTTTAATCTGAGACTGCAAATACTAAAAGGCCTTAAGCATTTTAACCTGATTAATGTGAACTCCTAGCTGAGCATGTTTGGATTTATGACATGTAGCTTTGGCTACTGGACTAGTAAATAGTTGATTTAGAGAGAATGATGCAGCATCCACAGCTTGTTCTACCTCTGGATTTTGTGTGTCTCTCTAAATGTGTGCACCCCTTACCAGTCATGCTGAGTTTTCTACAGCACAAGGTACTCACAATTCTTTTTTTTCTGTTTCTTTTGGTGGAAATCACTTCTGATTTATTTTTTGTTTACTTGAGATATCCTCTCTGTTACTGCTTAATCCTTGCAAATTGAGATTTAGAAAAATGCCAGCAAGGATTTACTAAAAATAAAAATAAAAAAAAGAGGAAGGACTTTATGCAGTCTTTGCATTTACTTCTTCCTCAAAGGGATGTTCTTCTCAGTGGCCTCTCAGAAGCAGCTTTGGAAGGTGATGTGAGAAATGAACATGAGCTCTGGTTCTGGGTGAGGTTCCATGGGATGTGCTGGGGTGGGTGGTTCAGAAGCCAGACAAGTTGTGCCTCATTTCAGAAGGGATTTGTGGAACCAGCAAAGTACTGAAAGCCCTGTAGATCTACAGCACACCTCTAGAATGTCCTCTGAAGATGGCCAGTTTATTTCTCCAGTAAACTGTGCTCTTCTCCACACCAGGTGTCCATTTGCACAGCTCCTCAGTGCTCTCTTTGTTGATTTAAATCACCTCAATATCTCCCACGTTCATCTGAATAGCTCTCCCAGCTAAATACATATATCACATTTTTGTGTTGAAAGTCACTTGGAATGTTGTTTAGAATTTAATCTTTCCATTATCCCTTCTCTCCTTCTCTTTCCCTACCCACCACAACTCCATTTTTAGTGGAGAAGGTGAAAGAACAGTTGAAACTCTCTTTGGAAAACAAGAGTGGCATGGTGCAAACAGGTGAACTGACAGTTGTGCTAGATGGTTTGGTTGTTGAACAAGAATCTCTTAGAAATCTCAGTTCATCAGCAACCAGTAAGTTAAAACAATTAACTCAGATGGTAATGTTTTGATTAAGATTTCAAACAGATATCATAGAACCTTTCTCTTGGATTTGTTTCTTACTGTTCAGTAGAAGTTCAGCAAAATGGAGAGGCTGTGCATGAAAGCAGAGATGATTCAGCAAGAAGCACATCCAGGTAGGAGTTAATGTTGCTGTTTTCCCCTGTATGAAGTGTGTGAGCCAATTGATCAGCTGCAATGTTTAGGTTGGTTGTAGTTTTGGTGGAATATTTTTATTTTTTTTTTGAGGGCTATGGATTTTCCCTGTCAAGCCCTAAATTCTGTTCCCCTCCATTTCAGAAACATTGTGTGCTAACTGTGGCATTTACCTTGAAGAATTAAATCCCCAACTCTGGTGGTTCTTCTGCTGCTAGAGTCTCCTCTACTTCATCCCTGCCTCCTGAGCATAGAGCTGCAGCTGATGGAGAGCAGCAGAGGCTGGGGAGCAGGGGTTCTGTGGGGTTCTGTGGACTTACTCCACTTGTTTTGCCTTTTCAGAACCACTTCTATTCATACCTGAATGGAAGGAAGGGGGAAGAAAACCTCTAATTCCTCCCCCACCCCCCCCCAAACTTTGTGTATTACACTTGAGTTCAGGGAGCAGTGTTCAGAACACTGAGGCAAAGATTGGCCTGCTTCAACCTGAGCTGGGAAGAAAAAATGCTTTGGAATCCATGTAGAGCTTCTGTAACATGCCAGCAGCTGCAGGGGCTGCCCAGGCAGAAGCAGGAGCAGGTTGTTTGTCCCTCTCCACTTGTGAGGTGGGGAAATTTCCAGATCAGTTTCATGTTGCTGCTCAGTTACCTTGCAGGGAAGCATGGAGTGCCAAGCCATGCAGTTGCTGTGCTCTTGAGTGACAAGCACACACTTGTCCTCCTGTGCTCAACTCCAGGCTTTTTTGGAATACCTTGAGGTTTGTCTCTTCCTCCAGAGGTGCCCAGCAGGAGGGAGTGAGGACAAAAAGTTGTTCTCCTGAGGTTTTTGAAACAGAGCAATAATTTGGTTTCATTTGGTGACTGTTGCTGGCAGTGGGGCTTTTGCTGGGGTCCTGCTCTTGATCTTGGCATTTTGATTGCAGCAGTTTTCCAAATGCTCTCCAGCAGTTTGGATTTACAGCTCTACAATGAAGAGGTGAAAAAAGAATTTTAAGGTAGCTTCTGTGCAGGTGTTTGGGAAGCAAATTGGGTTTGTTGGCCAGAGTTGAAAAGGGGTAATACTTTATTTCTCTGTAAAGAAGAAAATTCTCTTTATTTCTCTCTAAGGTCATCTTATGCTCTTTTTACTAGCTTTGTTACTTGAACTAGAATCCTTTTTTGAGGCCTGAGAAACAAACCCAGTTGTTTTGTAATGAGAGGAGAAGTTTTCCTGCTGGTGGCTGCACTTTGGAAGGTTCCCTAAGGCTATTCTGGGAGTTGTGTCTGCCCAGCTCAATTCTCCTGTCATTGCAAGTAGATGATGAAGTGGAAATGGAAAATCTTATCTTAAGCATCTGAAAGCCAAACTCTGCCTTTTGTTCCTTAATTGTTTTGGTCTCGTAACCCAGGCTGCAAACATTGTTTTACAAGCTGTTGGTTATTTATTCCCATTTCTTTAGCCTGATGCCTTGTAGGATTAGCCTCAGTGGCAGAACTGTTGAGCATGTTCTTTCTGCTAATCTCAACCACGATTTTCTTCCTTTACCAAGATCTCCTTGTGACATTTCTAACGGGCTAGACAATCAAGTACCTTCCAGCTCTGGAGTGCAGAACACTTTGTGTTGTGTGGAAGCAGTCAATGGGGACAGCACACCATCTCCTCCCCACGCTGCAGCCAGGCCCAGAAACTCCCCAGAACCAAAACCACTTGCAGCTCAGCCTGCCAACAGCACTGGTAAGGATGGGACAGTGGTGGGAAGGTGCTGCTTTAGCTGCTTGAAACGTATCTTAAGTCTTAATTTTTTTGTTAAAATCAAAAATGCTGACAAGGTGTTTCTCACTTCAAATGTGTAGCCTTGCTTGTCCACTGCTCTGAAGTTTTCTGGAGTGGATCCATTCTGAAAGGTGCTGACTTTCATACTTTCCTGTCCTTTTTGATGAAGAAAGCTGTAAAGCATAGAATCATAGCAGTGTCTGGGTTGAAAGGGACCTCTAGACATCATCTAGTGCAACCCCCCTGCTGACAGCAGGGACATCTTCAACTCGAGCAGGTTGCTCAAGAGCCTTGTCAAGCATCCAGAACTTCAGTGTTTCTGTCCCAGGTGACTAAACTGGCTGGAGGAAAAATCAGATTTCTTTCACAGTGAATTTGAGTAAGTGCAGTTAAGATTTGCAGTGCTGTGCTGAGATGTGCTCCAGACTCCTGTTGCTTTGCTATGTCATTTCATCACAGCTACTGGCAAAGAATTTTCATTGTCAACACAACCTTTGATGATGACTACAACTGTTCTACTCTGCCACAGAAGAGTAAAACCAGGGGAAATAAAGTCTTTTTAATTTTTTTATTCCTCTGGCAAAACTTTGCATCTAATAATGACTCTGCTTTCTGCCTTTTCTCAGCTATTTGAGAGATTACAGTGATAGAGGAAAAAGAGAAATAGAATCAAGTTGTTAAACAGTGGTGCAGAGGCTGCCATTTTTGCTGTAACAGAGTGGAAATGGTGTGGTGGGAAGATAGCAGAAACAATTATGAACTTTAAAAGGCAGTAATTAAATCAGGCCCTTTCTGAAGCTGTTCTCTGTTTGGAGAACTTGCACTCAATTCCTTTCTCTTCTCAGTTGAAGGGCAGGGGGCATCTATTTTATTTAGACATCTCTCCCTTTTCCTTCAGTAGGAGAGAGATCCATTGGAAATCTCTGTTGGAATAATGACAGAAAAAATGGATTTGTTCAAATAGCAACATTGATTAAATGCTCAGGGAGTTGGCACTGCTCAAACAGCCCCCATGCAGCCTGGTGGAGGCTTTTTCAGAAGCAAGCCATAAACCAGGTTGTCTCCAGCATTTGTTGATGACAGATTTGCATCTTTCCTCTTTTTTTTTTCCCCACTGTTGTGCTTAGCAGGATTGTAATTCCATGTGCCACTGGCAGCATCTCTGTTTTGGGTCTAATTGGTGCTGTAATCTTGTATGGATCTGTTTTGGAGATCAGCTTACTAGAAGAACTGATGATTTGTTCAGTTATTTTGCTCCTGACTTTGTTATGTAATCCAGATCACTCTCTCTCACAGATGAACTGAATGGCTTTTTTTAATGACAGCTGAAATTTCAGTTGGCTATTTCCCCATTGAAGTAAAATTATTGCTGGTCGAGGCAGAATTTGGAAGAAACTACTTTTCTGTAGTTATGTTTTCTTTTTTTTCTTGAAATGCTCTTGACATGTGTTCATGTAGCTTCCTTCCAGCTCACCCAGAGCAGGTTGTGATGTGCTGTGGTTGAGTTAAACCTTTCACAGATCACAGAAACCTGCTGCTGCTCACAAAGCCACCTTCATCATGATGCATATCAAGCAAATATTTATGGCCCAGTGATAGCTCTTCCAAGATACTAATTTAATCCTTTGCTGACAACAGTTTGTTTGTCATTCTTTGAACTGCTTCTCTGACCATCTGGCAAAGCAAAGAAATTGCTGATGTTTTGGACATACTAAAAGTCATAAGGAAAATCCAGCTTTTAAATTATTATTTTTAAGAGTGTTCTACACAGTGGAACTCCCTGAACCTCTTAAAATGCTGAAACAGCATCAAATGCTGCAAATTTCTCAATAAGTTCATGAGAAGAGAGCAACTGGCCTCAGTCTTTAGAGTTGTAAGCTGATAGTGTGCTGCTGGATAGAAAATGACTTGAAGTTTATGTTGCATATTATATTTATTCCTGGAGAAAGCCAGTTCCCATTCTAGAACAGGTACAAAGTGAGGGGTTGCAATGGGATTGTCCCACTCTGGCCTTCCTGAGTGGAGCAGAAAATGCAAGCTGGGAATGACTCTGCACTGCTCTCAGCAGGACCCTGAGTTTTCATGGGAGATGTGGTGCTGAGCTGCTGTGCTGTGCAGCTCTGCAGATGACTGCTGTTGGTATATTGCTGGCCAAGGGGCCCTGGGGCTGATGGAGCCTTCTCAGCCCCTTTTCCTGCTAAAAAAAAGTTCTCAGCTGAGGCAGGTGCACGGTGACTTCTGCTCAGCTCAAAGTGCCAGTGAGGGTGTTGTAGAAGTGACTCTCCCAAGATGGTGATGCAGCAATGTTCTTGTTTCCAGTCAATGGGGAGCCCTCTGTCCCTGCACCAGAAGCTGCTCACTCCTCCTGCTCCGAGGCTCCCCCAGCCCCAGATTGCACTACAGCACAACCTCAGCCACCACCAGAAGCTGCTGCTTGTCCTGAGAGCCA
Source organism: Ceyx cyanopectus (assembly GCA_013401355.1). Taxonomy (NCBI): domain Eukaryota; kingdom Metazoa; phylum Chordata; class Aves; order Coraciiformes; family Alcedinidae; genus Ceyx; species Ceyx cyanopectus. The sequence goes on from VYZU01041815.1 coordinate 29,659, forward strand.
CCCTTCTGCACTGCCTGCTGTGCCTGCTGGCCTGGAACCCCCGGCTGCAACAGACTCTGCTCAGCCCCATGCCAGGAACAGTATAGCAGCAGAGGCAGCAAAACCAAGGGAATCCTCCTCCTCCTCCTCCACCACCTCAAGTGCATCTGCAGAGCCTGTAAGACAGCAGCCTGGTAACACCAGTACAGAACCTTTGCCACCAGGGTATGTGGGTTGCATTGTAATGCTGTGATGTTTCAGCTGAGTGTGCATCTGGAGAGCCTGGGGTTGCTAAATGCAGCTCTGCTGGCTGGGGTGGGGGGGTGTGGGCTCTGCTGCTGTAGCTTGCCACTAGCTCTTGTTCCACAGAGTGACAGCAGAGAACTGGTTTTCAGAGCCAGTGTTGTGATTTCAATAGAAAAACTCCTGTGGACGTGAAGACTTTAAATATGATCTATCCAATATATATCATATTTATCATATGATATATATCAATATATAATATCATGATATGATATTATTGGGGTCATAATTTGATATTCTTAAGCTATGAGAATGTAGAAGGGACCAAAACACAGGGAAGTAATTAATACTAAATTAGTTAAGAAATTCCTACAGGTATTTGCTTGAAGATGTCTTCAGTAGCTAATTGGAAATACTGACATTTCTGTAATAATCTGAATATTAACTGTTTTAGGTGTTTCTGAGCACAGAAACCATTTCCTAACCCAACATGTGTGATTGTAGCTGATCTTTCAGAGAGCCTGTCTTGTACCTGCTCCCTCTGAAGGAGGTGCAGTAAGTTTTTAGTGAAGCTTCACTTGAGTTTCTGCAGTTGGATAAAGATGAAAACAAGCAGCTAAAGAGAGAGAAATGTTGTGAGTGTCTTGTTGGGGAAGAGTTACAAAGCTTTTAAATTTCAGATGCTTGGAAATGCAAAGAATACATCTTTAAGCGCTTTTGGAATGAGGTTATTTTAGCATCCAAGCCTTGAGTGGATAATTAATTGACTTTTGTTTTCAGATTGCTTAAGCAGAATTTGCAAATGCTGGTGAATATGGATGCATGGGGAGTTTAATAATGAATTTGTGGAATTTATCTCAGTACCAAAGTACTTGTTTTTGCCTTAGTGGGAAAGAAGCCCTAAGGAAGCAAATTCACCAGTGCTTAACATGAAAGTCTTTTTGTCTTGAAGGTGGGAGCAAAGGAAAGATCCTCATGGTAGAACCTACTATGTTGATCACAACACACGAACGACCACGTGGGAGAGGCCACAGCCCTTACCTCCTGGGTAAAGTAGACTTTTCTGATTTCAACGTGATAAAGGTGCAGGAAAAACACCAGCTTTTATAGGCAGCTCACTGAAACTGTGTCCTACTCAGAAATTCTAGTTTTCAGTGAGTTGAGAGTGCTGGCTCTTGCAGCTGTTGTTCCAGGGCTGCTGTTACTGTGGATGTCACCTGTTCCAATACCGCTGCTGCATCTCATTCTCGCTTGAAAATGGATTTATTTAGGTGTAGTGGCTCCAAAGCTCAGATTTCTATGCAGAGTGGTTTCTGTCAAACTTGCCACCATTGCTTATGGGCCCAGTTAATGATTTCAGTTAGTTATTTTCCAAGTTCAAACCGAGGTGCCAGTTGTGTTTGCTCAGGGTGGTCGTCCTTCCCCGGATAGCGTGTGCTTGAGGAGTGACGTTGCAATCTGTGCTGTGACCCCAGCCTTGGCATTCGGGTACTCTCTAGCAGTTTTAGCAGCAGGAGAAAATGAATCCTGTCCCATTTGTGTCTCTGCAAGCTGGGAAAGAAGAGTGGATGATCGTGGCAGGGTTTACTACGTGGACCACAACACCCGGACGACGACGTGGCAGCGGCCCACCATGGAGTCTGTCAGGAACTTTGAGCAGTGGCAGTCCCAGAGGAACCAGCTGCAGGGAGCTATGCAACAGTTCAACCAGAGATACCTCTACTCGGTAAGGGCAGGGCTGGCTCCACCTTCTGCTAGCAGATGGCACAGTCGCAGAGTGGCAGAGCTTGGAAGGGAGCTACAAGATCATCTAGTGCAACCCCCCTGGAGAGCAGGGGCACCTAGACCAAGTCACCCAGGAACAGATCCAGGCGGGACTGGAATGTCTCCAGAGCAGGAGACTCCACAACCTCCCTGGGCAGCCCCTGCCAGGCTCTGCCACGCTCACTGGGAACAAGTTTTTGCTTGTGTTTCATTGCTGAGCTCCCTCCTCAGTCTCCTCCAGGCTAAAGAGCCCCAGCTCTCTCAGCCTCTCCTCAGCAGGGAGATCTCCACTCCCTTCAGCAGCTTGGTGGCCTGTGCTGGACTCTAAAATGATTCTAGAACTTTTCTGCTGTGGGTGGTGTGAAACACTGGCACAGGCTGCCCAGGGAGGAGGTTGAGTCCCCAGCCCTGGGGGTGTTTCAGGGTGGTTTGGATGTGGGTTTGAGGGACAGGGTTTAGGGGTGAACTGTGTAGAATAGGGCTGATGGTTGGACTGGATGGTCCCAAGGGCCTTTTTCAACCTGGATGAATCTATGTTTGGCATCACTAACTCAGATTCTGACTGTTGAAAATGCTAAAAAAAAAGTGTCCTTAAAGGCAAAAAGTATTCCCTGTGAGTCTATTCCCAACCCAAGCCTTTTTTACTGGCTGATGCTTCAGATTTCAATGACAGTAGTAAGAGGTAAATCTAAAGCAGCTCCTTAACTGCAAAGGAATGTAGAAGCTGAGCTATGGGCATGTTGAACATTAAATGGCCTTCAAAACTCTATTGGTGATCAGGAGTCAATCTTTAGTACAGCAGGCAGCTTAGGAGCTTATTTGGAAGCTTATGCACCTAGTTCACATCTGGAATTTTCTACAGCTTTTTCTGTTCTCTCAGACAGTTGCTCAATTCTAGCTAAGAAAAGACCGTGAGTAGCTTCCAAGATATTTCTTGAGACAGATTTTTCTGTATGTGGCTGGATAAATAGGATAGTTCCTTTTCCAGAGTTTGAGAGAGGGTGCATGCATGTCACTGTCACTCTCAACAGTCCATCTGAAGAGCCAGTTGCCCAGGAGTGTGTCCAGAGGACCTTTGAATTTCTCCAAGGATGGAGACTCCACAAGCTCCTTGTGTCATCCCTTGGTCACCCTCACAGTGGTGAAGAGTTTCCTGATGTTCAGCAGGAGCCTCCCATGCTGCACTTTGTGCCCAGTGCCTGTGGTCCTGCCACTGGGCACCACTGGGAAGAGCCTGGCTCTGGTCTGCACCCTGTCTTCATGGATTTACATCCTCCATTGGTAACTCTTAGTCAAATCCCAGAGCCACAGCTGAAACATCCCAAGCCCAGAACTTTTGCTGAGCAGCTTTCTGTAATTATGCACTGCTTAGATCATCTGATAAAACTCTGGCTTTCCCTGAGCCTAAGATCTATTTTGCTTGGAGCTGGAATTGTTCTCTTAGGAAACAATATGTATTTTTAAATTAAATTATGTTCTTTTCTTCACTGAACGAGAACTCTTCCTGGAAACTACAGACTCATCTCTTTAAGATGTCCCACCTGACCTTAGAAACATTCAGTTGGGATTTGTTTCTGTGAGAGAACATACTTGAAAGAAGAGATAACTTGACTGTTTACATCTCTTAGAATTCTTTTTATCTACATACCTGGAACTCACATTTTGTTGGGAGGAAAAGAATAGAAATTGTATAGGAAAAAAAATGTGGCTGCCCTTTGTTTTCTGCAGTATTCTTGTGTTCTAGAATTGTCAAGGTCAAACTACAACTCACTTTGTCAGGACCATCCAGTTGGTTTCCATATATCAAAACCCTGCCCTGCATAAAAAAAACCACCAAACCCCAACATAATATCCAGAAAATTTTAGAGGCTGAATGCTTTGAATTGCAAATCAGATTATGGATCCTCCAGTCTGGGGCATTACTGCCTTTTACATTGTATTTTTCCTCTGCTTCATATTCTTGGGAGCTACTGGGGCACTTCTGAAAGGTGACAGTATATTTTGAGTTTAGCATGGCTTTATATCATTTAATCTGGGGGTTTAAATTATTATTTTTTTTCTGCTTTACTGCACGATGGGGTAATTTTAAAGGTCCACCTCTTTGGACTGAAAGCAGCTGCATTTGTGAAGCATTACAACATCTGAAAACAGCTGAACATCCAGGGAGGATCCCATGTATTAGGGAAGAAAAAACCCCTGTGTTGGCAGTAATTGCTCTGCTTAAAAATGTTTATTTTGGGAAAAGATGTTCCTAAGCAAGAACATGGTGCTTATTTGCTTCTACTTAGTTCTGCAAAACTTCTCTCAACTGTACATCTTCCAGCCCCCTGATTCACCCTGGGTTTGCTCTAGGAAGGGAAAGGGAGGGGCCACTGGGTTGTTAGCAGGGGATGCAAGTGTGTAAATCCCATTTTATTATCATATGACCTGCCTTTCTTTAAAAAAAAATCACTCAAAGTGTCACGATGTTATCTCAAAATGGGTGTTCTCCAGAATGAGTGGGAATCTCAAAATACCTTAAGGAAAAAAAAATCTGAGCAATATTTGGCAGCAATGAATCTCCTCTTTTTTTTCAACAGGCATCGATGCTGTCAGCAGAAAACGATCCCCTTGGGCCTTTACCACCTGGTTGGGGTGAGTTCCCTGCCTGTTGATGGCAGCAATTGGCAGCTGCAGAAGTGTGGAATGCAGTGGTTGTACAGAGGGTTTTTTTCCCTTTTCCCCCCCTAGAAAGGAGAGTGGATTCCAACGACAGGGTGTACTTTGTCAATCACAACACAAAGACAACGCAGTGGGAGGACCCTCGAACTCAAGGGTAGGTGTGTATGCTGACTGGGCAGCCCCAAAAATCCTGCTGAACTGCTCAGTGCTCTGCTCTGAGGGGAAAAAACACTGCCTGCAATTTGTTCTGCAGCTTACAAAACGAGGACCCTCTTCCAGAGGGCTGGGAAATCAGGTACACCAGAGAAGGTGTCAGATACTTCGTTGACCATAATACAAGAACCACCACCTTCAATGACCCTCGGACTGGGAAATCTTCTGTGTAAGTGAGAAATGACATCTTGGGGGGTTTTTAATGTTTAACACATTTGGAGTTTCATAATGAAGTCTTCTCGTGTCAAAAACCATCTATGCTTCAAATTGAGCACTAGATGATGAGCAACTTGTCCTGTGAATCCAATAGATTTTGAAGCTTTAATTTTCAGAGTTATCTTTTAAGAGTTTAACTGTGGCACTTGGCTGCACTGCTCTGTTTCTCTGATTTGAGACACTTTTCAAGTCCCACAGTTGTGATTCTTTTATGCATGGAGGAGGCAGGGAGGGAAACTTGAATGATGTGAAATTCTCAAAGAAGCAGCAAATGATTATAATGAGTATTACTTACAGTTACATACCCTCTAGCAACATTAATATCAAAACAGTCGTTCTGAATACTTTCCAAATATTTTTTCAAAATAGTGAATTCAGGTGTTGATCCATCCTGTGGTGGCTGCTCTGCCTTTTCTGCAGGGCAGGATTTACATTGATGAGCTTTCATTCAAAGAGCCTACAGAGTGTTGTCCCACAGATTTCCTCACAGTTCCACAAGCAGCTGAATTTAGCCCAATTTGGAAGCCTTTCAGTGAAGAAAATGAATGAGATGTCTCTCCTTGTAATATTGCCAGGGGTTATAAATCCTCTCTCAAGTGCAGTGCATTGTCTGGCAGCACTTTGGCCGACCAAACCATCAACTGGATGTCATTTCTGATCATCTGATGACACCTGTTGTGTGCTTTGGAGTGCTGTTTAGCATTTGAAAGCTCTCCTTGCTGGTTAATGTGCTTGCACTCTGTTTCCTTGCAGAAACAAAGGCCCCCAGATTGCTTATGAACGCAGCTTCAGGTGGAAACTGGCTCATTTCCGTTACCTGTGCCAGGTACTGGTGCAGCCCCCCTTTCCCCCCTGACCTCAGGCCAGTTCCTTGCCTCTCTGCTGCCTTTTTCACACTCTGCCTTCTCTTGCAGTCCAATGCACTGCCGAGCCACGTGAAAATTAACGTGTCCAGACAGACTTTGTTTGAGGATTCCTTCCAGCAGGTAAGGCCCTCAGAGACTTGGCTGCTTATCAAGACAAAGCATGAGGATCAAAATGCCCACAGGCTGTTGAGACTGATGCTCCTTCAGGCACAATAGGCTTCCTCTGCTGTTAGCCAGAGGGGAGTTCTTGGGGAAGGCTGGAAGAACACAAGTCATGTGTACAGTACTTTCCCCACATGATTTTTCAGCTCCCAGCTGTTGGCAGTGGAGATGCTTCTTGAGTTTGATGTGGTTGCTGGGTATTTTAATCACCTGCAGGGGGCTTCTGCTCTCTGCTTCTGTGAGCTGTGCCACAATAACTTCACCATCCTGTGGTTCTTCTCTCATTCTTGTGTTCTACATTACAAAATGTTGGTGACATGGATTCTACATAAGCAAAAAATAGATTAATAATGAAATCTGTAAATAATGAAAGTTTATTATTGCACTTATTTTGGACTAGAGTAATGTACTTTTGTGGTTTTCCTAAAGCTAAAAATCTGTAATTTATCAATTGAAATGGTTTTTTTGTCTTAATGATAATGAACACTCTTAATGATAATCCCCCACTTGCTAGCAGGCTGCTGCTCAGGGATTTCAGGTGCCAAGTTGGTGTTTTTTGGTGCAGTTCATGGGTTGCATGTTCCACGGGATGGTCTCATTGCTTGCCAGGGCTGTGTAAACATTTGTGGCTTTTCTCTAGCAGTGACAATTGGAATGAAGAAGAGTGACACTGTTGACAGTGCATAATTTAGAACTGACTACCATTTCTTGGTTCTGATAGATCATGGCATTAAAACCATATGATCTGAGGAGAAGATTGTATGTTATATTCAGAGGAGAAGAAGGATTGGATTATGGTGGCTTGGCAAGGTAAAAGAAAACTTGTTTAAAATGGTTTTGTTTTAGCTTTTTAGCTGCCCTTAACTTATTATGGAGTTAATTATTATTAATGCCTTGTATTATTCCATGATTCTACTAAACAATAATATTTTTGTTTGCATATATTTTGATCATTTGACCTGAGGGGTTGGTGCTAAACATCTGTATTTGATGGGCTTTATGTCTATCCATGTCTTTTTTTCCCCTTAGAGAGTGGTTTTTCTTGCTTTCCCATGAAGTACTGAACCCTATGTACTGCCTCTTTGAATATGCTGGCAAGAGCAACTACTGCCTGCAGATAAATCCAGCATCAACAATCAATCCTGACCATCTCTCCTATTTCTGTTTCATTGGGCGCTTTATTGCCATGGTAAGTCAAGAGTTTTAAGGTTTTAAGGTTTTAAGTTTCAGACTTTTGGGGGTTTGCTTGGCTTTGCTTTTTTTTACAGATGCTTTTTGATAAGCACATTTGTTCAGTTTTCATAACATCTCTGAGTCCAAGGATTTGCTGGCCAACTTCCCTGCTTCTGTGCTGCCATTAAAACTGTATTTAATTGGGTAACATTTCTAATAGGCTGCCAGGTTTTTTTTCCTTCCTGGAGAACCTTCAGCAACCATTTAGCAGGAAGATGTGATAAAGCCAATTAGATGCTAGAGCCACATTCAGTTTTAGAGCCTTAACATAGCTCAGGGCAGCTGGGTGGGAATCATTTGAAGGAGCCTTTTCTGTTCTCAAATAGTTCAGACTTCTTCTGGCTTGAAGTGCTGAAATAATCACAGGTGGTTTTGGGGTTAAACAAAAAAAATACACCTGTGACTCAAAGAAAAACCTGCTCAGTGAGGTAGGTGGAGACAGCTTGTGTGCGTTGCTGTAAGGTTATTTTCCACATTCCTTCAGGTGGCTGAACAGGTCACTTCTGAAAAAAAAAACAGGACAGTCCAGAAACACTTTAATAATCTCCTAGTTGAATAAAAGCTAAACAGACTTTTTATTTCTGTTCAACAGGCTTTGTTCCATGGGAAATTTATTGACACTGGGTTTTCTCTACCTTTCTACAAACGAATGCTGAGCAAAAAACTTACTATTAAGGACCTAGAATCTATTGATACTGAATTTTACAACTCTTTAATTTGGATAAGGTTTGTAGATAATTTTTTTTTCTGCATGTGATGTCTTATGGATATTTTTGTTTATATGGAATTGATTTCAATTAATTTTTTTTTTCTTTTCAGGGATAATAACATTGAAGAGTGTAACTTGGAAATGTACTTTTGTGTGGATATGGAGCTCTTAGGAAAAGTGACCTCACACGAGCTCAAATCAGGAGGTTCCAATATCTTGGTAACTGAGGAGAACAAAGAAGAATATATTGGGTAGGAAGGTGTAGATGTTGAAAATGTCTTCTTTTGCTCTAGTCTCTTTTGCCACAGTCTGATTTTGCTTTGTTGGGGTTTTTTTTTCTTCTTATTGCTATGAAATTCTTGAAATGCTATCTTGGTACCCAGCATCTCGGGGTACATTTTGATCTCTGCTGTTCCCTCTGCCCTCTCCTCCCACAGTGCCCCCACACCCCGAAAACAAAAAGAGAACAAGTGAAACTGAACTGAAAAATCCTATTTTCAATAGCTACAGGTAACAAATGCAGGTGGAGGGGAGAGAGGATTTCAGAATTGCTCAGAATTCAGCTGTCACTGTGGAAGCTGAAGTTCTGAATGGTATCTCATTTAGTGTGACTTAAACTATTTATTTTTGGGCTTTTTTTTTATGCTGCTCTTTGCTTCTTTCCTAACTTTATCACTGCCCTTCTCCCTCTGAACCTGCATTTCTCTACATGATGAGTTTTGCTCAAGAACAGAATATTGTTAAATCACTGGAATTGTTTTCTTTTCCCATTGCACATTAGGATCAGGTATTTCTTAAAGCAGATTTTGCCATAACAGAATCATAATGCCCAAGTAACATGACTTTTCCTGAGAAGGCTGATGAATTTGGATTGCTGGAAGGTTAATCATGATGCTAATAATAGTGATAATAAAGCTATTTGTTAATTAGCACAGCAATCCAAGTTCATCTTGGTACTTTTAGTGTGGCTCGAACGTGGAGATCTGTGGCAACACTGGCTTGGCAGGTCTCTCCCAGAGTAAGGGATCCAGGCTGGAGGGGAGAGCACACACCCAGACCCCGCTTGGCCTTCTCCAGGGGGAGTGCAGCTGATGTTCCATGTGTTTGTTGCTTCACCCCAGGCTGATGGCTGAGTGGAGATTCTCCCGGGGCGTTCGAGAGCAGACCAAAGCTTTCCTGGATGGCTTCAACGAGGTGGTTCCTCTCCAGTGGCTGCACTACTTTGATGAAAAGGAGCTGGAGGTGAGCTCTTCATCATTTGTACCCTTTGCAAAGGTAATACAGCTGGAATGGTTACATAGATGGGGCAGCTTCAGTCTCTTAGCTGTGCTGCATTTGAGAGCTCTTGGAGGTGCAGAATTTATGGGAGGCAGTGGGGAAAAGCCAGGATCTATAGAATCCATCTTTGGTGGTGTTGGGCATTTGGGATTCCATCCTCAGTGTTCCAATGTGTTTGGTGAGTTCCCTTGAAAGGATCAGAACATGAGGTGGATCTGTTAGTCCCAGAAAGCTTTTCCCTCTGTGGCAGCTGGTAGCAGGTGGAATTGCCTTGTGACAGATGGCACAGCAGTGAATGCTCTTACAGTCATCTCTTAGTTGCTCAGACACAGCCTAGGGTAAAGTCCAGGTTATTACACTTCAGGAGAGAAATCTGGAGGAGCCAGTGAGGTGTGGAACTGAATTTTGCAGATCCCCCCTGTGTAATCCAAGGGCTGGTAAGAGCAATTCCTTCCTAGAAGTCATCCTGACCTGAGTTCCCTCTCTGGGCTGTCATTTGGAGTGGGGACAAAAGGCTTTGCAAGGTACCCTCTATATAATGAGCAGTGTTTTGAAAGCCTCTTAAGCTAAATGGGAGGTTTTTCCATGAGAAAGGATTTTGCTCTTTCTTATTTAGCATTCAGTTTTCTTAGAGGCTTTGTCTCTAGCACTTTCAGGCTTATTTACCTCTCTTAATACTTTGCACTGTCTTCGTATCTTTCCTAACACCCTTTTTAATATACAATCCCCTTCTGTGGAAAAATGAGTACTTATTGAATGATTGGGCAGAAGAACAGTTGGTGATATACAAAATTTTGGATCTCCTCCACGCACAAACAGCTTTGGTTGAGTTCTGTAAGCACAGGAGAAAGGAAAATCTGACTGCAGGAGAATGAAAAAGCAATCCAAGTCCTGTTCTTAGGAGCAAAACCTCCTGTTTTTGTGAAGGTGTCTCCCACAAGGTAGAAATCCAGTTGGTGTGCAGATCTGGAGTGTCAGGTGCTGCTTCTCTGTCACAGGTGATGCTGTGTGGGATGCAAGAGGTGGACCTAGCAGACTGGCAGAGGAACACAGTCTACAGGCACTACACCAGGAACAGCAAGCAGATCATATGGTTCTGGCAGGTAAGTGGGGCACTGCAGTTTATCCCTTCTTCACATTTTGGGTTGTTCTGCCACACACCTGATGGGAGATGGCAAAGAATCACATTTGGATAGCTGGGCCTTCCATACTTTCTCTAGATCTTGTCTAGTACCTGCAAGAAAATGCTGCAAATCATTTCCCAGCTTGCTTATGTTGCCAGAGTAATGTGAGATCTGATGATATCTTTTTAAGAAGCTCAGGGCTTAAAGAATTGTAATCAGAATTTCAGGGAACCTGGGTGTGGTTTCAGCATTTATAGAACAAAAACACTCATTTTGTTATCCAGAATTTTTTCTGAGCCTGTGGCCAGGCTACAGTTGTTCAATCCAGATGCCAACAGTCTTCCTGGGAAGCATGGGCATGATTGCTACTGTAGTGTAGAATAAAAGAGATCAAGTTTTGTCGTCTTTGCTGTTCCCAGCCAGCAGTGCATGTGACCCAGAATCCCTGCCTGCTCCCTCCACCCACTTTGCTGAAATCAGGAAGGCAAACTCTTCTTGAGGTGGTGCCTTTCTAATTGGAGTTCTATGTTGGTTTTTTTTCCCAGCAATTTAATGGATTTGGCTTTGTTTTTCTCCACCTCTGTGAGTGATTTCTGCTAAGTCGTTTGATTTTCTGTGCCTAGTTTGTGAAGGAGACAGACAACGAGGTTCGCATGAGACTGCTGCAGTTTGTCACTGGCACCTGCAGGCTGCCCCTGGGAGGATTTGCTGAACTTATGGGTAAGTTCAAAACACCAGCACTGGTCCATCTGCAGATGAGCCATGCTGCAGGCAACTTCATGTGCAGCAGCTTGGATCCAGAAGGGCTTTTCAGATCAGAAATCCCAGGAATGAGTTTCTAAATCGTGAGGAAACGAGCTGGTTTCCCTGAGAAGGGTGCTCATGTAACTCTGAGCAGCAGCACCCAGTGAGCCCTGCCTGCTCTGGCTGCATTGTGCCTCGTGGCACGTGTGTGGCATGTGGAGAAGGGGCAAATCACACCTGTAAAAATCTTCTTTTCTAGGAAGTAATGGTCCTCAGAAGTTCTGCATCGAGAAGGTCGGTAAGGAAACCTGGTTACCAAGAAGTCACACTTGGTGAGTTGTTAGCTGGAAACTTTCTCTACCTTCAGTGGCTCTCTCTTCTGTCTTGCATTTGCCAAATCGAATGAAATCAAATTTTAATCAGTTCTCAGCTTCTTGGGTGGCCCTGCTCTGGCAGGGGGGTTGGACTAGATGATCTTCTAGGTCACTTCCAACCCCTGCCATGCTGTTTGGAGTCTTCTGGTTTCCCTGTTCTTCAGTTGTGCTGTGGCAGAGTCAGTATCAGATCTGTCAAGAGTCTGTCACCCTTCTTGCACAGAACTGAGAGGTGTCCTAATTTCTAATTACTAGCTCAGAAGGATTTATTTGTAACTGGTACTATAAGCAGCCAACTTTCCTAGTACTCTCTAGTTCCAGAAACTGAACCCAGCTTTGTTTTCTGCTCAGTTTTAATCGCTTGGACTTGCCACCATACAAAAGCTATGAGCAGCTGAAAGAGAAGCTGCTCTTTGCCATTGAAGAGACAGAGGGATTTGGTCAAGAGTAGAAGAGTCTTCTAGTCCAAGAGGAGATCTTGCATCACGAAAGGCCCAGCCAAGTACAAATTGCACACTTAATTGTATATAAGCTTTTTGTTCTGTACAGTGATCTTTCTGGAACTCTAAAAGTATAATTGTTCTCTGTTCTTCCACAAAGATATGCAAAACAGTTCAGCCTTTTCTACTTTTATTTATTGCCCTTCCAAAAGAACAGAAAAACGCCTCATAAATTTTGAAAGCAGACAAGAGACTTATTTAAAATATATATTAAAAATATAAATATATATACTAACAGGCTCTAGTTTTATAGAGCTTTAAGTGTCTGAGAAGTTGCAGCCATTCAAAAGGGCCTAGATTTGCTTTATCTTGGCTTTATTATTCAGAAAGAAAATGTTTAAACTGCTCTGTGTTTTCTCTTAAGAAACATCTCCAAGTTTGTTTTACTGCATGGCTGTTCTAAAAGGTGTTAAAGGCTTAGGCCAAGCGTATCCTAAACATGTAGAAAGATGCTGCTGGTATTTGAGATGACAGAATGTGTTGTTCTGTCAGTTTAATTTTTTAAAATCCATAAATAGCTGATATATCCCTCTCCACTGATGTAGCCAAGGTCATGAATAAAGCCTTTACTACTTGCACAAGAATTCTGTACAATAAGATGAATGTGATTTCTGTTGAAAGGATTTGGTGCCACTGTTCTGACTTAACTGTAGGAGATGAACAGAATATTTTAATTCAGTTGAGCAGCATTGAAATTTGTTTACATATTACCTTGGGTTATTACCACGAGGATGTTAGGTAATCTTCAAAGAAAAAAAAATAATAATAAAAGAGAAAATATGACACATCATCTCCGTGGTCTGGTGTTGAGTTTGAGTGACTGGGTTTTACCCCTGGGAAATGAGAGTCCCATCAGCTCTGCACAAGCACTCTGAAGTATTAAATGCTCTCATCCTCTTAAGCTCTTACAGAAATTTGGATGTATCTGAATTGAGTAAGTATGTCTGAAACCTTTTCTTCTTTGATGTAATAATTACTTCAGGTAGGTAGGTGAAGTTTGGCCCGAGTGCATCATCATACAATTGCCAGTTTTCCTTTGGTTGGCATTGAGGGGATTTGCTGAACTGCAGTTTTACCAAAAAAAAGTTCAAAATTTAACCCAGTATTCATGTGAATGATATTGAATGCTACTTTTAGGGAGCCATGCTTCCTTCTTAGGAGTAAAAACATGTTTAAAATTACCATTTGTATGATGCTTTAAATATTTAACTGTAAATTCAATTACCTTTAACTTATAATTTTATACAAGTGTGAAAATGATTTCTTGGAAGAGAATTAAACCCACTTCTGTACTGTATCCTATTGCACTGTTAAAAGTGTACACCCAGAACAAAAACCCCCAGCTGTAGCTGTTCATATTATCTTGACAGCAACTGAATTTCACCAGAATTGCTTTTTTTCTCCATATGGATTCTCTGGAGGTTTTGTATTCACTGTGCACAGCTCCCTGTGGGGACATTAACCTCTGCCCAGCACCCTGCTGCCTTCAAGCAACCCCTGTAAGAGCTGCACTCATTTCTCTGCACTGAAGCTTTGCCATGCTGCACCAAGCAGCTGCTGCAACACTGGGGGCAGAAATGCAGCCTGAAATTCATGCCAGTGCACTTCAGTCGTGATTAGGCCACCACCACAAACAAAAAGTGCAAGGCCAGGCACCCAAAGTGTGTGGCTTTCCTGGAAGCCAATAAAAGGGCTAAATGTGACAGGGTTACACTGCTCTGGAGCTCCCTCCCTCCAGCCTGGAGCTGCTATTTTGATTTTTTTATTATTTGATTTTTATTTTCTGTGCTGCACATCTAAATTAGGTTAATTTATTTTTCTGGTGAACATTTCTCCTGAAACAGAACCCTGTCTGGATCATGGAATGAGACATCAGCCAGTGCAGCTTCACTTGACAGGAGCTGGAGATAGCAGGTTTGGGGATATACTTTTATTAATAGCTTGAATAAACCAAAAGAGTCTTTGGGGATCCTTTTCCTATGCTGCTGAAACCTGAGGCACTGACTTCCCATGTCTTGTTTCTTGTTATATGGAATTCAGCAGCTCCAAGGCTTCCTTCTGTACCTGAAGAAACAAACAGAACAGGGGCAGGCAGGTTAGTTTCCATCCATTGCATTCGGAGGCAGGTACCAAGGTACTAGAAGGGTTTGGGGGCTGGATATGACCCTGGATTACAGGTGCTGAACTCCACTGTTCTGAGTGAACTTGATCAATGCCACGTGTTCTCCAGTTCCTCCTACCTGCTTGTCCTCTTCTGTGTGTGCAGGATAATCCTTTGCTTTGCTTAACCACAGCAGAGCCATCTTTTTGTTGTTCAGCTTCAAGTATGTCTTCCCCAAAAAGAGCAGGTTTTTGCTGTAGAAGTTTGGGTCAGCTGTGGGGACAGGAGCAGAAGCTTTAGGGGAGGATGAGGAGCACCCTAGCAAAGCCAAGATACACCCTCACTCCTTAGCTTGGAAAAGAGGTATTTTGGCTTTTGATCAGAAAGAATCCAACTGCCAGCACCCAGCCAACCCCACCAGAGGTCCCCCACCACACACTGAACACCCCAAGCTAGAGCAAGCTCCAGCTCTTACCTTCCTCTGCCATGTGGAAGTAATGAAGAGCCTGCAACAGAAAAGGTTGGCACTTGAAAATGGAGAGTGAACTGAAGCCTTGGGTGTGCTTCATCCAACTGAAGATCCTGTCTGATCCACTCGGCACCCTCCTGAGGTGGCAGCAGCAGGCCAGGCACTTACCCAGCTCTTCCCTTGCCCCTTCCTCCCAGAGCACAGCACCTCCTGCTTGGCCCTAGCCAACTCCATCATGTTCTGCCCAGTCTGCAGTTCCCCAGACCATTTCATTTCTGCCTTCCCCCAGACAATTCTCATGAATAAATGCAATAAAGAAAGCAAAGCTTAGGATTTGGGGCATGAATGCTGACTTGGAGAACTGATTCCTGCAGAGCACCAGTTGGAAGCCTCAGATGAGAAGAAACTTTGAGGAAATCTCTGCAGAGTTTCCAGTTTTTACTGGCTGGAAGGAAAATACTGCCAAAGAACCCAAGTGTGGATGGATCTACAACCAGATTTTGCACTGCAAAATGAATTTGCACTGCTGTGTGTGTGCTACAGCTGCAATACCCTCTAAGTTGTGTTTCTAGAGATCCCTGACTCTCCTGCTGCCCTCTGATGTTACTGGTGACAGTTGTAACCTCCCCAGCCCACCCCTGCCCCCCAAGCAAACAGCTCTGGCAGAAGCTCAGGGAAGTGTACGAGCAGCTGGGGGGTGATTTTCATCTTGTACCTCTTGGAAGGTGGAGGTTGGTGGTGTGGCAAACAGTGTGGCAGCTATTTTTCTCTGGTACCATGGCATTTCAGCAAAGGAGTAACACCTGGAGCAAAAGGAAGCACTGGTATGTACCCTCTACCTTCTCCTCTTGGCTCTGAGCTACAGTCTCACCTCCTGGCCATCATCCAAGAGCCACAACTCCAGGTTCAGGAATCAAACTACAGCACTCTGGGCTAGGCATTTACATTTAGATCTCCTTTATTACCCTCCCACAGTGAGTATAAAATCACTCACTGTGTCAAATAGAGGTTAAAAAAAAATAAATGCAAACACAGAAGAGGGGAATACACACTCTGAGCTGAATTTTTGCCATCAAATGTGTCTTCAACAGAAATGCCAAATAAAGGGGATAAATTCAGGATGGACAAGAAAGGAACTCAGGCATTTGCTGATGCCAAATCCCAGTGTCAGGTATGTTCTGGAATTTGATGCTGAGTATATTGAAATGCAATATGGGGACACTGTAGTGCCAAAAGCAGTAATGATCCCACCTTTTCACATCTTCCTTAGGAATAATGTCTTAAGTACCTTCCAGAACAAGGTTCCTAGCTCAGAACTGACCCTGAGGCTCATTCAGCTGCTTTTGCTTAAATATAACTTGAAAATACAGTATCATGACAGAGAGTCATCCTCTGGAGCCTTCCCAGCCCTGCCTGGCTCTGTTCCTGTGTGGGGTGCCCTGGTGCCCCTGCTCTGGCAGGGGGTTGGACTCCAGCATCTCCAGAGCTCCCTCCCAACCTTTGCCATTCCATGATTACAAGCTACTGAATTATTCCAAGGATGTTTTATATTCCTGTTTGCAAACATGCCTTACCAAATGCCTATGAGATGAATTGTTGTAGCATCTTTTGGATTCAGTTCAACAGCTCTCTAGTGAAGGGAAAAAAACAACAGTGTCCAGATTAGGATCTAATTGCTGGTGATATTAAGTTAGCAGTCCTTTCTCTTTGCCAGTCTTTGTTCTTTACTGCTGCTCTGTCCTTTACTGGCCACACACATCCATTTCCAAGAGCACAGTTCTGTTTTATAGCCCCAGCAGATGTCAAAAGCACTTCAGCCATTTCAAGACACCCTTCTATTTGGCAGACTGAGTAGACTTAGGGCCATAGCTGCAGGGGGCAATTTGTACTCCCTTGTGCTGGGGCATTGTCATGATAACCCAAAAACCACACTGGACACATTAATGCTGTCATATGCAAAAGAAAAGTTTCCATTACCTGGAAGTGCTCTTTGATAACAACAGCATTTCCAATTTTAGTTTTGATTCCTTCAAAATCTCCAACATCACTGAGGCAAATTCCATACCACTGTAATTCAAAGAACAAAAGCAGGATATTTAATGCAGAGCTATAGCTGGTAATTGTGAATTAAAGAAAACCAGGAGCAAAGCAGCTGCCACCACCACTAATGGCAATGAGCAAGAAGTAACCACTCTGCAGGTGAGAGAAGCGGCACAAAAAAATCCCTGAAGTATGTCCAGTGAGACTCCACAGAGCTGCTGCTGTGCACAGAAACACAAGGATGTGCTGAGGACATCAGCAGGAATTGACCTGATCAGTCACCTTTTTCCAAGGCCCTGCACACATTTAACCAGTTCCTGTTCCCTGTAGAGAGGAAATTTAGCTGCCCCTGGAACAATCCCCACTGCCCATCCAGGCTGGGGATGAGGGGACAGAGCAGCCCTGCAGGAAAGGACTTGGGGGTGCTGAGAGAGGAGCAGCTGGAATGAGCAGCCAGGGTGAGCTGGAGCCCAGCAGCCAATCCAGCCTGGGCTGCAGCAGGAGCAGTGTGGGCAGAGATGGACAGAGGGGATCCTGCTGCTCTGCTCTGCTCTGGGCAGAGCTCCCCTGGAGCCCTGTGTCCAGCTCTGCAGCCCTCAGCACAGCAGGGCCATGGAGCTGCTGGAGCAGGGCCAGAGGAGGCCACGGAGATGCTCAGGGGCTGGAACAGCTCTGCTGCCAGGACAGGCTGAGGGAGCTGGGATTGTTCAGCTGGAGAGGAGAAGTCTCCAGGGAGACCTTAGAGCACCTGCCAGTGCCTGAAGGGAGCTGCTCCAAAGCCTGGAGTGAAAGGCCAAGGGGCAATGGTTGGAATGAGCAAGCAGTGGATGGAGATAAGAACTAAGGCAGAAGTTGTTTCCCAGCAGAGGGGTGGCCACTGGCACAGGGTACCCAGGGAGGTGTAGACATCCCAGGTGGGGCTGAGGAGGCTCTGAGCACCCTGCTCTAGTTGAGATGTCCCTGCTCTGGAGCTCCCTTCCCACCCAGCCAGGTGTCTGCTCTGCGCCCCACCCCAGCGCTGCTCAGCCCGGCTGCCGCGAGCAACCCTGGCCGCCTGTTGCTTGCCTCACCTTGTGGGCTGCAAAGTTGGCCTCGTTTTTCTCCAGTGCCCTCTTGGCAGAGTCCAGGGCCTCGTAGGCCAGTCTCCTCTTGTCCTCCAGGGAGACCGTGGCCAGCTGGGCCAGGTCTCGAGCGGCCCGCGCCAGGCGCCACAGCAGCTCGGCCTCCTGGCTGCGGCACAGCACACCCTGCTCAGGGCTCAGCCCGCACAGCCCTGCCTCTGGCCAGCACCACACCACCTGCTACTCTGCACAGGGCAGCACAAAGGAAATTAAAGCCCCCCCTCCACCCTCCCCAGGCAGAGCTTTGCTTTGCCACCCCGGGCTGGGAAGCTGCGGCGAGGATCTGACCCTCTTGGGAAAAGCTGTGGGTTTACATCACTCTAGCAAGTGGTCTGTTCTGGCCAAAGAGAAGGGGTTTGGAGTGTTACTGTTTGCTTAACACCTTGTTCTGCGGCACTGCTTGCACTTGCAGCTCACTGCCATCTCACCTTCACTTGTAAGAACGAGGGAAAAGCCCCCAAACTAAAGAAAAAAAAACAAACCCCAAAAAGCCCCACAGATAAAGGAACAAAACCAAACACACAGAGAAACCAACCAACCAAACACAAACAAAAACCCCACCACAAAAGAACTGAAAACTCCTGAAAACAACTGGTGGCTTCCACAAATCCACCAGAAAGATGATGTCCTTCAGTCACTTCTGGCCCTGAGATGCCCTGTCCCCCCCAGAGGAGCCTCTGGCTTGCAATGCATTCCCTCCCCTTTCCTCAAGCAGCTTGTCCCATTCTGTGTCCAAGTTAACCACCTCCATTCCAGCTGCTTGGAGGATTTAGCCATGTGTAGACACTAGATATTAGCTTTGGCCTTATATTTGAAAGGATTCTTAGAGAAAACAAAGCAGCAAATCCTCTCCTGGAAATACCCAGGGTGAACATCATCTTCTGCATCCAAAAGAGCAAGAGCCCTTCTTCCCTCCTTGCTTGAGGGGAAAGGAGGGCTCTCCAGCACAGCACCACAAGAACATGAGCTGAAAGACTGCCAGACTTCACAGCCATGTCTCAGTGCAGGCAAATACCTGTCTTTATACTGGACCAGCAGCTGATAGAGCTTCTCAGTCTCTCCACTCCCATACAGGTAGTCTGCTTGCTCCACAACTTCTTCCACTTCAGCAGGAATGCACCCAATGGAAAGAGAGGAACAGGTGACATGCAATCATTCCAGCACAAACAAAAGACACCCTTGCTGAGCCACAGAGAGCAGCCACTGCAGCTGCTCTGCAGGGCACAGCAGGACCAAGCTGCACTTGGAGGGAAGGAGGCAGCAAAGCAGGGCTGGGGATGTAGCAATAGCATCAAACTGCAGCCAGCTTCCAGCAGCAGAGCCTTGGGTGCTGAATGCTGTGAAAATGACAAAGAACCTTCCTCAAGGCATCAGACTACTAGAGTTTCTTCTTTGGGACAATGTCAGAAAAGAAGAAAGTTATGAAAAATACAACCAGGAGAGCAAGTGCAGCAAAGATCTGAGGAACAAAACCCCTTCCTTACAATAAATTCAAAAGAAAATAGTCTTCATTCTCAGCAGGGTTCCAATAGTTCTGCTAGAAGATGAGTGCAGGTTGAGTGGGTCCCATTATCTTAATCAACAGGCCCAAATGAAAACACTGCTCAGAGGTTTTCTGACTGAAATCCTCAAGATTTTCACAAACACAGCTCAAAAAAATTACAGTTCATCTACTGAATCCTCTGTGTGTTAGAAACTCAGGCCAAAAAACATTTTTCAAGTCAGAATTGGCTCTCTAGGGTATCAGTTTCTGAGCCATTGTTCTAATGATCCTTGAATTCTTTTTCTAGAGAATGCAGCAGTGGAGATGAGGGATTGCCTCATTCCCACGACTGGCTGAATAAAACAGCAAGTAAATAAACAGAAACATGCAAATAAATATCTAAACCAGCATGCCAGAGATCTCAAATACCACCCAGCACAGGATTCTAGCATGAGAACAGAAGGAATTAGGACAGGGAAGCAGGCAGACAATTCTATTAAAGCATATAACAGTGCAGAGAACAAATTCAAGGTTTACCCTTCTGCCAACTGAAAAAAAATATTGCTTTTTAAGTCAAAAGAGCTGTCTCATTTCTTACAGAACTTAGCTATGCTTATTTAGTGTTACTTGTGGATCCATGATCAAGCTTTTAAGTCAAAACAGAGGTTCTATCCCCCCGGGCTTGGAGGCTTTTCTTTTTTCAAGTGATCTGCTGAATGTGGCAGGCAAGTTTCCCAGCAGCAACCTTTCACTCCTTTGCACTGAAGGCCACCAAACACAAAAACCTCACCTTCAGCTTCTAAACATCCTGGAAATCACTGCAGATCTGGAGAGGATTCTGGATAATTTTTAACCCTGCCATCTCTGCCTTCTCTCAGCCATTTAAAAGATTAGGGAACTGTCCACATGGACTTTAGCATCTGAGATTAGTTTCGTGGTACATCTTCAGCATTGCATCATCAGTAAACTGCTATGTTGGCTTGTTGAGACTCTCTCACCTCTGACTGAGTAGAGATAATACTCTTGAGTATTACACTTTTATTTCTTTAAGAGTATTTATTTCAGGTATTTCTTCTTTTTTTTTCACTCTTATTTCCACCATACCTCCAACTTGTCTTGCTTAGCAAGCCCGCTAACATTGCTTTTCTTGGCAACATCAATGCCCAATTCAAGTGAGACCACTAAAAAAACCAACCTGGAGGCAACTAAGCAGTCTCTTTTTAATACTGAAAACCTGAAGTAAGCGTGGTCTGCATTCCTAACTGAACCATCTCTTCCCAAATAAGTGATTTAAAGTTTAGGCCACGAGTTAGGTACCATACACCTTGTTCATGTCTTCCACCCTAGACAGGGATGAGCTACTTTCAGTGACAGCTGAAAAGGATCCCTTGTTAAACTGCTCCAAGGCTACCCTGAAGCAATTCAGAAGCCTCCTGTCGTGGAAACACTGCATGCAGTCTTAGCAGAGAAAATCAAAAACAAGGATGCCATCTTCCCATATAATTCTGGAACTCAAAAGCTTCCAGCTTCACATTGGAACAACCTACGTGCTTGGAAATGGGAAAAGATTACCTTTGAAACTCGCTTGAACCTCAGCAAAGCCAGAAACCAGCCTGGGAGCTTCGTACAGCAAAAAGGCTCCTGTTGAAAGCACAACCCCCCTCTGAAGACTCTGCCTGAGCACCTGCGTGGGATCACAAGATGGGCATTAATGAGAGTTAAAAAAAATAATCATCCTCTTGTCTCCTAGCACCGGCTACATTGCAGATTTTGTACAGAAAAAAAAAATATCAAAAGTTGACCTTCCTGTGGAAAAAAACCAAACTCCACATCACCAACAAAGGGTTTGCTCATCACAGAGCCGCACAGCTGCGCTTTAGCCGATCAACAGGGCACCCAACTGGACATAAACCAGAAATCCGGAGCAGACACCAGGTCAGAAGGGAAAAGTAGAAGGACAACCCTCCGAGCTGCGCTATCCACCCGCCTCCCTCATCCCCTTTCCCCCCGGACAGCCCGGCTACCTGTCTCCCGCCGGGCCTCCGCCAGCCCCCGGCGCCTCCCGCTTCCCTCCGGAGCAGCCTCCCCAGGCCAGCGGCCCCTCGGCGGCAGGGCCGCGCCAGCAGCAGCCCGGCCATGGCAGCTCCGTCACGGCGAGCGACAGCCCCCGGGAGGCGGGGAAACGCCGGCCCCGCTCCGCACTTCCGAGCCGCGGCTGGGCGGGGGTCAGCGGAGGCTGCGCGGCGGACCTGGGGCGGGGCGGGCTGAGGGTGATCGGCGGGGCCGGGGCCGGGGCTGTCGAGGGCTCTGGGGATCCGCTGCTGGCCCCTCCGGCAGGTGGGTGAGGGAGGAGGGTGGGGTGAGGGAGGGCGGTCGGGTGAGAGAGGGCAGCGGCCGCTCCGCGCCTGTCCCGGTGGGGGGTGCTGGGGTGCCCGGGGTGCTAGGGTAGCCGGGGACGGCGCCTCAGGGGCAAATCCTCCGGCCTGTGCCGCGGGGTTCCCGCCGACAGAGAGGCGATGCTTTTCCCGCCACTTCCTTCCCGCCTTCGCAGCCGCCGCCCGCCTCAGGCGCTTCACCCCCTCAGCGAGCCGGGGTGGGCCCTTCCCTTTTCCCTTCCCTTCCCTTTTCCCTTCCCTTCCCT
Source organism: Ceyx cyanopectus (assembly GCA_013401355.1). NCBI lineage: Eukaryota > Metazoa > Chordata > Aves > Coraciiformes > Alcedinidae > Ceyx > Ceyx cyanopectus. The sequence goes on from VYZU01041815.1 coordinate 51,580, forward strand.
TCCCTTTTCCCTTCCCAGCCACTCGCTCTTGCGAAACATACCCTGAGGGGCCGGGCCCGCTTCCCGCCGCGGGGCTGGGTGAGGAGCCACACCGGGTGCCCAGCCCTCAGGGAGCGGGTAACGCTGCTGCCAGAAGCGCCTTCGTCCGGAGGCTGCTCGGAGCCATCGCTGCCCCGCCTGGGCTGCTGGAGCAGGGGGTGGCTGTTTGTTTCTCTTTGTTTTCTGGAGAGCTCGATGGCCCTAAAAGCTCAAGGTATTTTTGGGATGATACCAAAAACATGATTTAGGAAAAGCAGAGTCGGTGTTAATGCCAAGCTTGGGGCTGGTTTGTTGTTTTTGGGGTGTTTCGTGGTTTTTGTTTTGCATTGTGAGTTAAAATGTGAGCTGGGTGTGTGTGCAGTCACAGAGGTGAGCTCCAAAGAACATGAACAATCACAGATCACAGCGTGTCAGGGGTTGGAAGGGAGCTAGAAGATCATCTAGTCCAACCCCCATGCCAGAGCAGGGGCACCTATAGCAAGTCACCCAGGAACAGATCCAGGGGGGTCTGGAATGTCTCCAGAGCAGGAAACTCCACAACCTCCCTGGGCAGCCCCTGCCAGGCTCTGGCACCCTCACTGGGAACAAGTTTTTCCTTGTGTTTCATTGCTGAGCTCCCCCCTCAGTCTCCTGAAAATCATGCTTGTCTAATTTAATAACCTTTTATGAGGATATTAGTAGATGGTTAGATGAGGGAAGTGCAGTGGATGTGATATACCTTGACTTCAGCAAGGCTTTTGATACTGTCTCCCATGGGATCCTCACAGCCAAGCTTGAGAAGTGTGGGTTTAGTTACGGTGTAATAAGGTGGACTGGGAAGTGGTTGAAGAACAAATCTCAGAGAGTTGTGGTCAGTGGAGCAGAGTCTGGCTGGAGGCCTGTGACTAGTGGAGTCCCCCAAGGGTCAGTGCTGGGTCCAGTATTATTCAATATATTCATCAATGACCTGGACGAGGGGGTAGAGAGCACCCTCAGCAAGTTTGCTGCTGACACCAAACTGGGAGGAGTGGCTGACACAGCAGCAGGCTGTGCTGCCATCCAGAGAGACCTGGACAGGCTGGAGAGCTGGGCAGGGAGAAAT
>VYZU01041815.1:52901-70067 GCA_013401355.1 Ceyx cyanopectus
TTTAGCCTGGAGAAGAGGAGACTGAGGGGAGACCTCATTAATGTTTATAAATATGTTAAGGGTGAGTGTAGAGAGGATGGAGCCAGACTTTTCTCAATGTCGTCCAATGACAGGACGAGAGGCAATGGGTGCAAGTTGGAGCACAGGAGGTTTAGGCTCAACACAAGAAAGAACTTTTTCTCAGTGAGGGTGCCAGAGCTCTGAACAGGCTGCCCAGGGGGGTTGTGGAGTCTCCATCTCTGGAGACACTTAAGATCTGCCTGGATCTGTTCCTGAGAGACTTGGTCTAGGTGATCCTGCTCAGGCAGGGGGGTTGGACCAGATGATCTTCTAGGTCCCTTCCAACGCCTAATTTCTGTGATTCTGTGATTCCTCCAGGCTAAAGAGCCCCAGCTCTCTCAGCCTCTCCTCACTAGAAGAAAAACCAATAAGCAGAGAAAGATGTGTGGAGGAGCAGGGAGACCAAGGCACAGGGAGGCTTGTTTTCATGTTATGGTCTCAGGGGAATGCAGTGTATTTTCCAACAGATATATTTGTGGAGAATAACTTGGGATTATCAGCTATTTTACGTGGCTCTGAGATGAACTTGAGTTCAGGTCTTGGATGCCAAGGTCCATTTGTTGCAGGTTGATTAGCTAAGGCCTCACGTGCCACAATTCCAGTGCTGAGCCCAAGGGTGTTTACAGCCCTGTGCACACCATCCTGTAACTTAGGGCTGGGGGAGTCAGTCTGGTTTGTACAAACAACACCACAGATCCTGTTTCTAGGGATAATAAACCAAAAATCCAGCTGTGCAGCTTGGGTAGTGTTATTACCTCAGGTGGAGCTTGTTAGGTTTGTTTTTTTGCTATTCTTCTGCTTTAGAGTCAGATGGTGTCATTATGGTGCCCTTTAGGAGAGGCACCAAGTTAAGGAGTAAAATATTTGTTGTTTTTTTTTCCTTCCTTATTAATTCTGTTTATTTTTCAGGAAAAGTCACAAATAGTACATGGTCAAGTTAGTATCTGTAGCTGTTAGTTTCTGTTAAACCCAACAAAGTTGCTTCTGTTGTTGGATCAATTAGGCTAAAATTAATAATGACCTCTTCTAGCATCACATTTGAAGTTGTGGCTCCTGCAAACAGGTACCTAGGACAGAATTATGGTGCTCTTTACTGTTCCACATGTAATTTATTTATCTTTAATACTGCTTTAGGTGAGATGCTGTTGCTTGGGGATTTAAAAATGGCATTATTAAGCTTTTGAGGGATTTGTGGATGCAGGAATTTTGGGGCTGGGCTGTTGGGTCTGAGCTTCTGTTTAAGAAATAGTTATTTGGATTGCTTGCATCTAATTTTCAAAGGCAGTGAGGAAATTAGGATATGAAACAGTCTTAGCTGCTGTGTATATATAGGAAATAACTCCTGGGAGCTGATCCATTTCCTTGAAGGATTGAAAGCAGATATATTTACATTCCCTTTGCATGTGCATCTAAAAAGATGCTGGAGGATTGCCCAGATTATTGCTGGAGCAGGTTGTGTTGTCAGGTGGATGTTTTCCCCCAGGTTAGTTCCGTTTTAACCTCGTTTTGTGCCAGCTCTCACTGGAGCCCTTGTTGTGACAGACTGTTGCAGTGCTTGGCCTCAGGTGGAATAAAGAGGTTCCAAGGCACTCCCTCAGAAGGTTATTCTGATGATGGCTCTGTCCCTGTTACCTGCACCCAAATGCTGTTGAAAAGCAGCTGTTGGCTGGGTTGTTTGGTGTGTGCCACTTAGCAGTGCAGTTCAGAGAACATTATCAGCAAGTCAAGCCTAGTCCTTGACTTAGTTTTGCTTTGATAAAGGCAGCTCAGGCAGAAGGATTTGTCATACACTTAGTTGACCATGTCATGCTCTTGTGTGGAGCACAGCAAGTGACTGCACACTGCTGCACTTTTTTTCTTACATCACTAGGTCTTCTGTGCAGTTCCCACAGTAAATTTCAGTCTTTGCTGACCAGAATTACTGATGTTTTCACAAAAGCCTTCCAGGCTCCTGCAGTACAATACAGAGAACTGTGGAGCTGTCAGCTGGGTTTAATTGGTTTTGGCCAATGGGGATCATGCTTGCACAACAAGAACTAATAATGGAATAAATGAGTCTTGTAATGGGATGGAACGTTGGCAGTCAAGGCTCAACCTTCCAGAATCCAAGCAGTAACATCTGGCCATGTAAAGCTACTCCAGTATCCCAAATATGGAAGTAATCCAGTCATGGATCCATTGGGATTCCCCCAGGTAGGTCTCTGTAGAGTGACCCCTCCTGTAGTTTTGATTTTAACTAGTATTCTATTAACTTTTAATGTTCATGGTACTGAAAATCGGGTTATATGCAGTCATTTTTTCAAGTAAAACAGCAGAATACTTTCTTGAGATGCTCAGAAGTATCACAGACCTCTTCACCCTGTTGTGCAAATGTGGGCTGCTGATGCTCTCAAAACCCTGCACTGTATTTCATCTTAGATTTTGCAAAAAGCAGAAGAGATTAAAGGGCAGTCTCGGGGATTTGGGACATTTTGTTTTTGTACCTGGGTTTCAGGTTGAGTATCCTTCACTTGGATAAATGCACAGCCTTTGTTATGAGGTGGATTTCTCTCACATGGATGTGATTATTACCAAACCAGCCTTTGTTTGTGTTGGAAATGCTACTTTAGCATTAGAAATGTGGCTACAGGTCTTTTTGGGGACAGGTGATAATGAGTTGCAGGGAAGGCAGAGCAAGAAAATTGGGGCTGTTTTGAGACCTGTGTCTCAATTCAAGTTTGAATTCTGTGGAGTGTCATGAAAACCCTCTCTGCTTGCTGTGGCAGCATCTGTGGGTATTAGAGCATCCTTTTGTCAGCAGAAAGTTGTTTTTCTGGAAGAAGCCATTAAGGAATCCTGCACTGGTTTGCACTGGATTCTACAGGCAAAGCCTCTGACTGTTAATGAGCTCTGTCTGGCAGCCAGGAAAGCAGCAGGGAATGGAAAATACCAATATAAAAAGGAGGTTATTTGCATTCTTGGTGGGGTTTTTACTTCTGATATGGTGTTATTACTTCTTCTTGGAATGACTTTTATTAATGATTATCAATACCTGCATTAGAAGGTGCTGGCATACATTTTGGCTTTGCAGGATGTCCTTTAAAGCCCAGGAAGTTTTACTCCTATTGAGTTGAAACCACTGTGCTTGCTTTGTGTATCCTGTTTTCCATTTGGTTCCTTGAGTGTTCAGTAAGAAACCTGACCTTGTTTCTTACTCTGAGGTGATGTTTTAGACCTGTGTGGCAAAGCCAAGAATATAACGTCAGCACATCAGAAATTTGGAGCCTCAAATCTCACTTGGACAAGCTAACAATTCTAATGATGGGTCAGAGAATGAATCCACTGTGACAATCCCACTGGTTACTTCTCAGTCCATCTAAAATCATGATTTCTTTGCTTTTTTTTTTTTCCTAGACTAACAAATGGCAGCCCAGTGTGTCACAAAGGTGGAGCTGACTGTTGCCTGCACCAATCTCTTGGACAAAGATGTTGGTTCCAAGTCAGACCCTCTGTGTGTGCTTCTCCAGAGCACCAGTGGGCAGCAGTGGTATGAGGTAAGGTGTCCTGCTTATGGATCTGGGAGGAACACAGACTTGCTGGACCTTCTGCAAGCCTGGAGTGTGTGATTTCATTTAACCAGCAGCCTTCTGGTTAAATACAGTGCTCCAAAGCTAGGGCCTCATCCTGCATCTGACAATTCACCATCTCCTGCTGGGTTTTTATGCAGGAAGAGCTGCTTCTGGCAGGGAGCAAATGAAAGCAGGTCCTCAGATAGCTCTGACTCGCTGCAGTGGGTTTGGTCATACAGTTTAGCTATTTCTATTTGATAAAGCCCTGTCTTCCTCCAAGCTTTTCATAGGAAGCAGAACTTTTGCAAGCCTTTGATCTGTTAGTTGATCTGAGTGCTTGTTGGCCTGATGGAGAGCTGCTGATACCTTTGCAACTGCAGGTGGATCGCACGGAAAGGGTGAAGAACTCCCTGAACCCCAAGTTTGCCAAGAAATTCCTGATTGATTACTACTTTGAGCTCGTTCAGAAACTGAAATTTGGAATATATGACATAGACAACAAAACCTTTGACCTGAGTGATGATGACTTCTTGGGAGAACTGGAATGTACACTGGGACAGGTAAGTGTGGGGATGATTGTCTTAGAAACGTGAGGTTACTGCCCATCATAAACAGTTTGACCTTCAGTGTGCCACTGTGTTCTTGTGTAGCTGGGGGCTAAGTTGACTAGGATTCACTTCCTCCCCTATATCTCAATTATTTAAAGTGCATTGTGGAATGAAATTCAGTAACAAAGTGAATCGTTCTTAAAGTAAAGCAGGACTTGTAGGCATACCTCTAAGAAAGCATTGCCTGAGGAGGATCAAATCAACTAGAAACACTGCAGGGGGAGGCTAATGCTTGTTTGTGTGACAAACATGATGTTTATCAATCTGTTCACTGAGGCCTAGTATGAAAAATCTCTGGAGTTTGCTTGAATGTTATGTAGAAAAAACATAGAGCCATTTGAGATGGGTATGGAAAACATTATCTTTGTCCAGGTAGGTGATAAAGGAAACCTTTCTGAAATGAAAATAGCTCCCTATCTCTTAATTCCTTTGAAAAATCTCTTCCAATTGCACTACTAATGCTTGTGCTCATGTTTTGTCTTGGCAGATAGTTGCTAGCAGGACAGTAACCAAGCCATTGGTACTTAAAAATGGCAAACCAGCTGGGAGAGGCAGTATCATGGTAAGACAAGGCAAGACATCTTCATTCTGAAAGGTTTTTGTGGAGTTTTTCTGTAGTGAGTGGCTTGAACACAGTGTGTCTAATCCAGTGTTGTAAAAAGTACCTTAAAGCATATTCCTCTTCCTCCACTAACCTTTCTAAGTCATCCAAAAGGAGAATACCCCACATTTTAAATCAAAATAACTAGGGCATCTGGTGTGCTGCTTTTGGCCAGTGTCTTTAGTTGTCAGTGTCATCCTCTAGTCAATCCCAGTGTCAAATCAAACCCACCCTTCCTCTTGTTGTGAATATGAGAAAACAGTGTACGTCCAGAGTCCAAAAGAAGTGTTTTGTTTCCCATCTAGATAACAGCAGAAGAAGTGAAGGATAACAGGGTGGTTGTATTGGAAGTGGAAGCAAGGAAACTGGACAATAAGGTATTTCAAGTGCTTCTTGTTTCTTTGATCAAGTGGTAAAATCAGAATCTTGTCAAAACCAGGAGCATTAAAATGTTGTGGTTTTTTTTTTTTTTTTCTGAAATAATGAAATCCATTAAGATTATTTTTCTTGCACTAAAAAAGAAATCAATCAGACAAAATGCTTCAGAGGAACTGGCTGGATGAAATCCTTAGATTCCTAACTATCCAGCATAGTATTTGGCAGTATTTCTTTGGCTTGAACTGCCAGGTATATGTTGTTAGTGTGTGGGCACTTTGTAACTTGTAATCCTAGATATGCTGCATTTGCTGTCTCTCTTTCACAGGTGCTAATATAGTCAGATCTGTAGTTCTTCCTCTCAAGCTTTTGCTCCCTGAATATTTAGTGTACTTCTTGTTAAACTAAGTGTGTTTTTAACTAGCATTTCATTACATCCATGCCACAGGCTGTTCTGGGATAATTACATGTTCTTTAAATACAGGATTTTTTTGGAAAGTCAGATCCTTATCTGGAATTCCGCAAGCAGACTGGAGATGGAAACTGGGTGATGGTTCACAGAACAGAGGTAGGATATTTTCAGTTACCAACCTAGAGGTGAAGGTGATTTCATTTCCAGGGTGTTACAGCACTGGGGGTGTGCAGTGCCTTACAGAAGCAGAGACTGCTGCATGTCAGCTACCAGGGCACTGCCACTCTTTCTTATGCTTTATAAGATTTTTGTGCATTAATGATATCAGAGATCCTATCCAGTTTACAAACTCTGAGGATCCTTCAGTATTATTCTTAAATATCACTCATTAAGTGTTCAGCTTGAGAGACCTTTTACCCTCATGCACTGTTCCTGCTTATTAACTATACCATGAATTTCCTGAGGGAATGTTTCCCTAAGTGGCAATTCAGAATAAATATAAGCTGGAGTGACTTGAAAACTGCATTGATGTATTCAGAAATTCCAGGGTAATACTTTTACACTGTTTTTGATAAGTCACATTTACAAACATACATATATAAAGATAAATCTATGTATTTACTAAAAAAAAAAGTTAATATGTGTGTATTTATTTAAAAATACATGTATGTATTTAAAGATAAATATTTATGTAGACACATGTAAAAATAATTTATGTAAAGATAAATTGAATTTTTTGCTGTGTAGTAGTTGAGTGATCACAGGTCAGTCTAGAAGAGTGTGGAGTTGGAAGACACCATGTGTTTTGAAGGATGGAATTGCATGTTCAGAATGTGTAGTTTGTTTATACCCTATATGTTAGGGTTTGGGTTGCAGGAGGTAAGAGCAGCATCAGCCAGCTGGGTTTGCTTACAGCAGTCATGAGATGAACATAGGCCACGTTACAGGAACTCCTTTCCACTCTGGTGAACCATTCTGTTCTGGCTTTTTGTTTTGATAACAGGTCATTAAGAACAACCTGAATCCTGTCTGGAGGCCCTTCAAAATCTCTCTGAATTCTCTGTGTTACAGTGACATGGAGAAGTCAATCAAGGTAATAATGTATATGAATCAGGACATGAAAAAGTGAGAGCATGTGCTACATGGCAGGTGTGCACTGAAAAGATTTGGTTTCTGCTTTGATAGGTCACAGAGACCCAGCCATGCTTTAGGAAAAGAAAAACCTCCCTCATTTGTGATGCACTGGGTGGTAAATGTTGGTCTTGGACAAGCTGGGAAAGCAGTTAAACACAATGAGCTCTGAAATGGCCAGTTGGGTGTCTGACTGTGCAGCTTTAGTGCTGCATCAGCCAGCAGGGGTGGTGCTGGGACATTGCCCAGTGGCTACTGCATGGTGAAGGCTCCAGGGTGCTTTGGGCTGTGTTATGGGTCTTCCCATGCTTGCTTACTGGTGAAATTCTCCATGTACTGCCAGCCAGCATTNAGTCATCCAAAAGGAGAATACCCCACATTTTAAATCAAAATAACTAGGGCATCTGGTGTGCTGCTTTTGGCCAGTGTCTTTAGTTGTCAGTGTCATCCTCTAGTCAATCCCAGTGTCAAATCAAACCCACCCTTCCTCTTGTTGTGAATATGAGAAAACAGTGTACGTCCAGAGTCCAAAAGAAGTGTTTTGTTTCCCATCTAGATAACAGCAGAAGAAGTGAAGGATAACAGGGTGGTTGTATTGGAAGTGGAAGCAAGGAAACTGGACAATAAGGTATTTCAAGTGCTTCTTGTTTCTTTGATCAAGTGGTAAAATCAGAATCTTGTCAAAACCAGGAGCATTAAAATGTTGTGGTTTTTTTTTTTTTTTTCTGAAATAATGAAATCCATTAAGATTATTTTTCTTGCACTAAAAAAGAAATCAATCAGACAAAATGCTTCAGAGGAACTGGCTGGATGAAATCCTTAGATTCCTAACTATCCAGCATAGTATTTGGCAGTATTTCTTTGGCTTGAACTGCCAGGTATATGTTGTTAGTGTGTGGGCACTTTGTAACTTGTAATCCTAGATATGCTGCATTTGCTGTCTCTCTTTCACAGGTGCTAATATAGTCAGATCTGTAGTTCTTCCTCTCAAGCTTTTGCTCCCTGAATATTTAGTGTACTTCTTGTTAAACTAAGTGTGTTTTTAACTAGCATTTCATTACATCCATGCCACAGGCTGTTCTGGGATAATTACATGTTCTTTAAATACAGGATTTTTTTGGAAAGTCAGATCCTTATCTGGAATTCCACAAGCAGACTGGAGATGGAAACTGGGTGATGGTTCACAGAACAGAGGTAGGATATTTTCAGTTACCAACCTAGAGGTGAAGGTGATTTCATTTCCAGGGTGTTACAGCACTGGGGGTGTGCAGTGCCTTACAGAAGCAGAGACTGCTGCATGTCAGCTACCAGGGCACTGCCACTCTTTCTTATGCTTTATAAGATTTTTGTGCATTAATGATATCAGAGATCCTATCCAGTTTACAAACTCTGAGGATCCTTCAGTATTATTCTTAAATATCACTCATTAAGTGTTCAGCTTGAGAGACCTTTTACCCTCATGCACTGTTCCTGCTTATTAACTATACCATGAATTTCCTGAGGGAATGTTTCCCTAAGTGGCAATTCAGAATAAATATAAGCTGGAGTGACTTGAAAACTGCATTGATGTATTCAGAAATTCCAGGGTAATACTTTTACACTGTTTTTGATAAGTCACATTTACAAACATACATATATAAAGATAAATCTATGTATTTACTAAAAAAAAAAGTTAATATGTGTGTATTTATTTAAAAATACATGTATGTATTTAAAGATAAATATTTATGTAGACACATGTAAAAATAATTTATGTAAAGATAAATTGAATTTTTTGCTGTGTAGTAGTTGAGTGATCACAGGTCAGTCTAGAAGAGTGTGGAGTTGGAAGACACCATGTGTTTTGAAGGATGGAATTGCATGTTCAGAATGTGTAGTTTGTTTATACCCTATATGTTAGGGTTTGGGTTGCAGGAGGTAAGAGCAGCATCAGCCAGCTGGGTTTGCTTACAGCAGTCATGAGATGAACATAGGCCACGTTACAGGAACTCCTTTCCACTCTGGTGAACCATTCTGTTCTGGCTTTTTGTTTTGATAACAGGTCATTAAGAACAACCTGAATCCTGTCTGGAGGCCCTTCAAAATCTCTCTGAATTCTCTGTGTTACAGTGACATGGAGAAGTCAATCAAGGTAATAATGTATATGAATCAGGACATGAAAAAGTGAGAGCATGTGCTACATGGCAGGTGTGCACTGAAAAGATTTGGTTTCTGCTTTGATAGGTCACAGAGACCCAGCCATGCTTTAGGAAAAGAAAAACCTCCCTCATTTGTGATGCACTGGGTGGTAAATGTTGGTCTTGGACAAGCTGGGAAAGCAGTTAAACACAATGAGCTCTGAAATGGCCAGTTGGGTGTCTGACTGTGCAGCTTTAGTGCTGCATCAGCCAGCAGGGGTGGTGCTGGGACATTGCCCAGTGGCTACTGCATGGTGAAGGCTCCAGGGTGCTTTGGGCTGTGTTATGGGTCTTCCCATGCTTGCTTACTGGTGAAATTCTCCATGTACTGCCAGCCAGCATTCATTGCAGGTTGTGTGCTAGCTACCAGCAGTGGGACAGATGTGTCTTGTGGGTAGCAGATGTAGCAGCTCCTTATCCTCAGAGAAAGCTGAACTTCCTCTCAGAAAGTCAACCAAACCTGGGAAGTAGTTCTGCCAGGACTTGAACTCTTTACATCTTCACATCTCGAATGAATATGTTCAGCTTCTGAGTGTTTTCCTTCAGGAACTGAATTTAGGGGTGGCACTGAAGCTAAACAACCCCTCAGAATGCTATTTGTAAACTACAAGGAAGCAGGTATTTTAGCATTTGAAAAATACTCCAGTGAAACTAACCCCTGGGAAGGGAAAATGAAAGCATGTGACAGGTATTAGTCAGATCACCTGAGGCAGTCCTGGAAAATGCTTAACAGTCCCAGGGATCTGGGTGTTACAAGCACCTGTAGAGGTTTAAATACCTCGTTAGGGAGCAGACTAATGAGCAGCTTGGCAAACCCAGCACCTTCTGCTTCCCTTTTCCTCACATCCTGTAAATATATTGCTCTCTTTCAGTAACCAGCCATACTAACACTACTGACCTAAACTGGAGAACTAAAGCTATAGATGACAATACATCTAGAAGTCCTAGATTTAGTCTCTCTGTTATAATTTTAACACAGTGTGTTCTTTGGAATCTTCCATCAGAGCTGTAGGTTTCTTTCCAGCTGGAGTTATGTGCAGACAGACAGCAGGAATGTGTTAACCTAGAGGTCTGGGAGCCACCCCTCCCAGTGTGAAAAAGCAGTCACAGTTGTATTCTAATGTTGCAGAAGGATTAAACATGACTTTTACTGCTTTTCTGTGCACACAGTTGCATTCCCCACAGGCTGTTTGTCAGAGTAAGTAAACCCAGCACCTTTTCCATGAGTGGCTTTTCACCTGCTCATGGCTTGGTTTGTGTATCCCCAGCAGGGCACAAACCAAGCCCAGCACTGTGGATTTCCTGCTGTACTCCATGGGGGTGTGTTTGCTGTCAGTGAAGGTGTTCTGTGTGGAAAATGGGAGCTGTTCAGCTGGAGCAAGCATGCCTGGTTCTGCTGGGGAAAAGACAGGCAGCTTTATCCCGTGGCTCCCTGCCGCTAGAAATAGTGGCAAAGAAGAAATAGTCCTTTCTTACCTGGAGGATTGAAAACTGGTCTGGATGGGACAAATATATCCAGCCATATATCAAGCTTTGATGCCTTTAAAAGGGAAAATAACTAACTTTGCTAACTGTGAACAGGCATCAGAACTATTTGCCCAGGAAATGTCTTCAGTTTAAAATTTCCTGTGTTTGATTGGCATGATTGATGGCATCCAAAAGACTTTCCATAGCATCTGCCATGAAAATGGGTTCTGTGGCTGCTTGTATGAGGTTTGAGTCACTACTTAGTGCATGTGCATGTGTGTGTTTATCAGTGATTTAAAATGTTGCAGGACTGGTGGGAACTGCACCAGAGTCACATTCTGTACAGAGTTGACCTTGCAATGCACACATCATGCTCTCTACTTCCACTTTGCTGCTTTCAGAAAGTGACTTCTGCTCAGAAGCTCAAGGCTATGTTGAAGTTGTTTAATTTCCTGTTGCTAAATGAAATGGCCAAGTCATCAGCTACATAGTCTCTTGAGTATAATGGGCAAGTGTTGGGCTTTGGAGAGAGAGACATGACAGTTTAAGCCAGAGATACTCAGACAAGTTTTTTTTCTTCAAGTAAACTTTGATTCCAGATACTGGGGGATCCTCCTTTGATGTTTGATTCATTTTAAAGGTCTTTCCCAACCCAAACAACTCTGTGATTCTGTGACAGTGACTTTGACAATGTGCTGATTTAATAAAGAAATACACTATCAAGTCTTGTGTCTAGATTTAGGGCTGAACTTTCATATACTTAGGAATTCTGAGATTATGAAAGTGATATGAAAGCATTAATAAGACTTTTATGGTGGGTGAATCACCAGTTTACTAGTTGTAGGTGTTTAGAGTTTCCTGAAGACCTCTGAAAAACTCAAGTCTCATAATCCACGATGACAATAAAAAAACCTCCAGAGTTTCCCTTCTCTTCTTGCCATCCTCTCCTAAAACATCCTCAGCATAATTGGTGTGATGTAGTTGGCTGTCCTGGTTTTCCTGAGGTGGGAATGCAGTTGCAGGGGGTTCTTTTGCAGGGCCCTTTCTGTTCCTAAGCCTGGCAATGCTGTTTCTAGGTCGAGTGCTACGACTACGACAGCGACGGCTCCCACGACCTCATCGGCAGCTTTCAGACCACCATGGCCACCCTGAAGGAAGCCTCTCGTGCCTCCCCTGTAAGTCTCACCTGCTCTGAGCTGCCTGGCTGCTCTGGAGGAGCCATTTCCCTCTCTTGGGAGCCAAAACTGCTGCCCCTTGCCTCCCAGCTATGGAGGCTGGCTCAGCATTTGCATTGCACGTGCACTTGCTGGGGTTAATAGTTTGCAGGTTTCAGTATTAGCTATCTAAATACCCAGCCAGCAGCACAAAGGAATTCTAATTAATAAAATAAAAAATAAGTATAATAAAATACAAAAAGAAATCAGGGAGCAGGAGGTTTTCATGCATTTTTTTTTTCTGCTTTTAATGAAGATTTATTTGAATCAGCAAGATGCTTTTTGTCATCTATTTATTGAAGGTGCAGGTTTGTTACAGAATGAAACAATCATTCATCATTGGGTTGCTTGGTCCCATTTTCAAGACCATCACTTTGGGCAAGACCTGACAGTGAGCTCCCCTGCAGTGTGAAGCCTGTGGTGCAGGGGCTCCTTGAGAACACCAGTGTCTTCTCATTGCACCCCTAGGAGCAGAATAGCTGCTGTCTCTTGAATGTAGGAGGGTTTTTAGATTCTAATCTGCTTGTGCTCAGTTTGGAAGTGCTTGAAGAAAGTTGTTTTGCATGGAAACTGTGCCTGTACCCACTGTGAGTGGCTGTGACTCTGTCTTGAGACAGCATCAAGACAATTTGCAGTGATGCTGGTGATGAAATGCCCAAAAAGGAGTGTAACCAAGAGACACGTGCACTTTTCAGCTGCTGACCTTCTTAGTGAATTTTTTCACTTGGAAAAACTTCACTCACTTAGGCCAAAGCAGTGGAACCTGTTCCTGGCACTGCCCCAGCAGGCAGGCCTGGGATAACTCCTCCCCAGTCTGTTTCTGCACCACACATGCTGCATTGTGCCATCAGGAGCTGCTTAACCTGGCCAGCTCTTGCTTGCTTGTGGAGGTTAGGCCATCAGCTCAGTTAATGAAGCCTCAGCAGCTCACTTTGGAAAGCTCAAACTTCCTACATGACAGCCCTCAGCTGCTGGAGCCACTGGGGCTTTGCCTGAATCACCATCTCTTCACCAAAAAGCCAGTTGTTGTTAATGTTTTCCCTCCAAGGATTCTGCTACAGAATCTCTTGAGCTGGTTGAAATTCATTTTTCCAAACAAACACATTTACAAGCTCTTGGGGTAAGAGAGAGGATTTCTGTCTTGAGAATGTTTTTTCTTGAGTTTGAGCAGGCTGGATTGAATTCTGTTTGATAGTAAAATAAGCTGCTTTGTATTTAAATAAAAACCCAAAGCATCAGTCCTAGGATAAAGAATTTTCAGGAGTGTTGCATAAATTCCATTCCTAGAGACTTTGTTGGGTTTGTTTGCATTCGTGCAGGTTGAATTTGAGTGCATCAATGAAAAGAAAAGACAGAAGAAAAAAAACTACAAGAACTCTGGCATTGTGAGCATCAAACACTGTGAGGTCAGTGCATTCTGGTGTGACTCTGGATTGAAATGTTCAGGCAGAACAACTGTCGCCTAGTCTGTCAGCCATGGAATGGGGGGGTGGGAAGGGAGCTCTGGGGATCACCAAGTCCAACCCCCTGCCAGAGCAGGGGCACCAGGGCAGCCCACACAGGAACAGATCCAGGGGGGGCTGGAAATCTCCAGAGGAGACTCCACAGCCTCTCTGGGCAGCCTCTGCCAGGTGGGGTACCTAGAGAGGAGAAGCAGTGCTTAGCATGGGGAAAGATACATCTGAAACCTCAGAGCCTGCTGCAGTAACACTGGGATTTTCCTATTAAAGAAAAAATACTAACTCCTGTCTTGAACTTCTATTTTTAGATCATAGTAGAATGCACATTCCTTGATTACATCATGGGTGGATGCCAGCTGAATTTCACAGTGAGTGAAATCATTCATGCAAAGTAGCTTTTGAGTTGGGGAACAAACTGAAGTGTGGAATCCATTGTTTGTGCTCTTTACTTGAGTACTGGTGGGTTTGAGGTGGCTTTGTGTGTTTTGTTTGGTTTCTTGCTTTGTTTTGTTCTGTAGCACGGAGGAGTGAGGCCATTTTGCCAGAGACCATCTAGTCTGTTGAAGAAAAAATACTTTTTTTTAAAAGTTCTGAACCTGTTGTTGTGTTCATTAGGAACTAGCTGAGCTGTGTGGGTAGAAACCAAGGAAAAACTTGCACTTCTTTTAACTTACTGACCTTACAGCTCCTCCAGTCCCAACCCCCTGCCAGGGCAGGGACACCTCCCACTAGAGCAGGTTGCTCAGAGCCCCATCCAGCCTGGCCTGAGAAACTGCCAAGGATGGGGCTGCCCCCACCTCTCTGGGCACCCTGGGCCAGGCTCTGCCCACCCTCCTGGGGAAGAAGACATTCTTCCTTAGGGCTGAGCTGAATCCATCCAGCTCTAGTTTGGATCCATCCCCTCCAGCCCTGGCACTGCCCCACAGCCTCCAAAGTCCCTCCCCAGCTTTCCTGGAGCCCCTGCAGATCCTGGGAGCCACCAGAAGGTCTCCCTGGAGCCTTCTCTTCTCCAGCCTCAACACCCCCAACTCTCTCAGCCTGTCCTCACAGGAGCTGCTCCAGCCTCTGCTCATCCTCCTGGTCCTTCTCTGGACACCTTCCAGCCCCTCCAGATCTCTCCTGTGCTGGGGGCTGCAGCCCTGGAGGCAGCTGCAGGGGGGTGTCCCCAGAGTGGAGCAGAGGGGGAGAATCCCCTCTCTCACCTGCTGCCCACGCTGCTGTGGCTGCAGCCCAGGGCACCATTGGCTCTCTGGGTGCCAGAGCTCCCTGAGGGCTCCTATTGAGCTGCTCCCTCCCCAGCACCCCCAAGTCCTTCTCTGCAGGGCTGCTCTCAGCAGTCCCTGCCCAGCCTGGATCCTGCTGGGGTTGCCCTGCCCCAGCTGGGGGCCTTGCCCTTGTTGGGCTCTATGAGGTTGTCCTGGGCCCAGCTCTGCATCCTGGGGATCCCCTCTGGCTGGACCCCTTCCCCCCAGGGTCACCCCACACTTGTGCATCTCAGTATTGTCCCTGGTAGCTGCGTAGCTGTCCTGGTAATTCCTGCTGAGGACTGTTGTGACTTTGCTGCTGGTGATTTCAGCTCTAACAAGGGTTTCATCCCCCTCTGGCAGGTGGGGATAGATTTCACAGGCTCCAACGGGGACCCTCGCTCTCCGGACTCTCTGCATTTCCTCAGCCCCAGTGGAGTCAATGAATACCTGACAGCCATCTGGTCTGTGGGGATGGTCATTCAGGACTATGATACGTAGGTTTGAGATCACTTTTACATTCTTTTTTTAGGTGTGTGGGGGTTTTTGTGGTAGTTTCTGAAGGCAGGGGTGAAGATGCCAGCAGAAATATTGGAATGAAACTTCTGAGCTGAAAAAGACCTCATAGGAATCTCTGCTAATCACAGGCAGGAGGTTGTGGTTACAGTACACAAGGCTTTTCATCTGTTCTATCAAGAGCATCAGTTGAAACAAATGCTTGCATTCTTGCCAGTTGAATGGTAAAGGCTGGTTTTGGGCTTAGACACAATTACAGGGGGAACTTGGATTTAGTTTGGCCTCTTAATGCTTAATAAACAGCATTTTTCATGATTTTCAAATGCAGCACTGATTAGCTAAACTCACTGAACTGTGACAGCTTTTAAGGCAGGCACTCACTTTGTTTTCTTTAAAATTGCTTTTTTAGAGATAAGATGTTTCCAGCCTTTGGATTTGGTGCCCAAATTCCCCCTTCCTTTCAGGTAATGGAATACATAAATGCACTACATGATTAATAACATGGAACATGTTAATGCAAGAAGACACTTAAAACTATTTACTTCAGGAGGAGTTTGGATATACAGTCCTGACTGTCTTTTGTGTATTGACAGGTGTCCCACGAGTTCCCACTAAATTTCAACCCCTCAAACCCATTCTGTAATGGTAAGTCTGGGAAATGAAGAGGGATTGCTTCAGCAGATCCTGCTGTGAGGCACTGAGTGTGCTGTGTTGGTGTTCTGCAGGAATCCAAGGGATTGTTGATGCCTATCGGGCTTGTCTCCCTCAGCTCAAGTTATATGGGCCAACTAATTTTTCTCCAATCATCAATCATGTGGCAAGATTTGCTGCTGCAGCTACACAACAGCAAACAGCATCTGTAAGTTCTTTATGGTACTGTATTTCTTCTTTTTTCCCCTATTGACAAATGCTGTTTTTTGTCTCTTAAGCTGGTAAGTGTTTCCACAGCTGGCCATTTACCATGGGAATTGATGGCTTTATTAATATAGATTTTTAGTATATTATATTATTTGTCATTATATTATTGTTAATAATAATAAAAGGTACCCTTTTAAAAGGTAGACCCTTGAAACAAGATAAAAGCTAAATGATTTTTGTAGATTGCACACAACAGTTCTCTCCTAAACATAACAAACAAACTCTTTGGAGTTCAAATGCCAACTTAAAAATCCATGGCACTTTTATGGTATCTTCTGGAGTGCTCCCCAGGAGTGAAATTCCCCATGTAGGACAGGGATTTACCATCAGCTGAGAAAGATCAGGCAGACTTCATCAGGGAGCTGAGAGAATGAATTTAATTAATTAATTAAGCTGTGTACTTGCACGTGCCATCAGGTTGATAAGGTGCTGCCCTGCTAGTCAGCAGTAAGTGTCACCTCTGGATGTATTTATATATATTAGGAAAGCAGCAGAACCTCAAGTATTTTTTTTTTTCCCCTCCCTGTGAGTGCAGTATGTCTAGGAAAAGATTTTTTTTATTTTTTTTTTCTGCTTGGAAAGATGAAATGCAGAATTTTTGCTGCCTTGCCACTTAATCCATACCATACATATTTTAGCTTGGCTTTTGTTTTTGGGGGTGTTTTTTTTTTCCTAGCATGAAGGAAGTGTAAGGAGAGAACTATATCCAGTGTGATGTGCTCATGCTGCTGGTCACTGTTGCTGGAGAGGGGGAGCAGTGAGACAATGATGCCTGAGTGCAGGAGATGAGGGAAAACCAGATATTTTTGAGGCAGAGAAGGAGATGGAAACCAAAGCACTGAAGAGGAAAACTTCTAAGAATACTGGGAGTATGTATTTAGGATTTTAGGGATACAGGAAAGAAATAAAGGTCTGTTGTGTTCTTTGCCATGACACAGTGTTCATTGCTTTGTCAGCAATACTTCATCCTCCTGATCATCACAGATGGGGTGATAACTGACCTGGACCAGACTCGAGCTGCCATAGTCAATGCTTCCAAGCTGCCCATGTCCATCATCATTGTTGGTGTTGGAGGGGCAGACTTTGATGCCATGGAATTCCTGGATGGAGACAATGGAGTTCTGAGGTCCCCATCAGGAGAAGCAGCTGTCAGAGACATTGTCCAGTTTGTGCCATTCAGGAAGTTCCAGAATGTAAGTAATTTGGATGGGTTGCTGAGCAAGTAAAGCTATGCTGGGTTTGCTAGGATATCCTATGGATAGTCCCAAGCTTTTGCAGTGCCTCTGAAATGAACTCTTCAGTGAGAATCAAATGCTTAAAACAAACCCAGAGCAAAGGCCAGAAGACTTTAGCACCTGTAGAATGTCCCTCAGGTGAGCCTTGTTCCTGGTTAAGACTCCATCTCTGGGAATGAGTGGGCTAGGGACTGTTGAGG
>VYZU01041816.1:0-16945 GCA_013401355.1 Ceyx cyanopectus
TGTTTGTTTTATTTTTCAATATAAATTTGTGTTAATCATTTAAACCATTACAGACATAAGAGACCCTCTCTAACAATTTATCTGGCATTTTATACTTCCATAAAACACTCCAGGGTGCCCATTACAGTATGATATCAGCATGCATACTAAACTCAATGTAGGTGAGCTGTGTTTATATTATGCTTCAACAGCACACCCTGGAGTGTCTTATTGCTTAAATGATGGAAAGGTCAAACATTTACAGCGTACTCTCATGTTTCATGGAATAATTCTCTGTTATCATTCCCTGTTACCGCATCCTTTTGGGAAAAAGTCACTGCAAGAAAAAATAACAAACGCTAATTAATTAAACCAGGTTGGTTAAAGTGATAGTATGCAGCATAATCCTGTATTTCCTTTTGGGTAGCAAGTAAGGTCACATCCCTTGTATATGATATCATAAATTATGTATCAAAAGAAAATCCAGTAAAACCTCCAATCAAAAATCCCACTAGATATTCTTTCTTTTAAATAAAATGAAAGGACTGAATCTTGCAGATGCTGTTACACTTACTGCAGAATATACTAAACCTAAAAAACCCCAGAGTTGCACTGGGACCAGGGGAGGATTTTAGGTCAGTATCAGTCTCTCACTACACATCTCAGCTGTTTTAGAACTGAAACTTTCATCCTAAGAACCTCTCTGGGTACAGCACGCAACAGAGCAGAAGAACCTGCAGCCGGGATGCATGTAGCATGGCTGGTCTGTAAGTAATCCAAAACTGTTCTTCTTTTCATGGCAATCTGCCACTAAAACATAAAATTAAAATGTACATCCAACTTTAGTTGTTGTCTACCATCCTCCTGGCAGTATCTACTTTGAAAAGCTCTATCAGTCCTGAATCCCAGTGCTGTTTTGTTGGGGTTTTTTTCCTGTTACTGCCTGTGGTGGACAGAGTAGAACTGCACTGAAAATAAGTGTGTTGCTAACAGTGTTGCCAAGCATGTCTGCTGGAATACTTACAGTAGTGATTTATCCTGATTTATAGGAAAACTTCAATTTAAATGTTAAAATAACTACTGGCCTAAAATCCTGAGTAAGACAAATTTACGTGCTTCTTTAAGCTTACATTCAACTTAAAATATTTTTTTTTTCAGTAACTCTCACAATGTTTCTCCATTAGAATAGATTTTAAAATTTACATCTCTTTTATGCAACAGTTATTTTCAGTGTTTTATTTATGTGCTGCCATTATTTCTCCTTTTGCTTTTCATGCCTTTTATTAAGTATTTATCTGAAAAGCAATTACAATATTATTTACTTATGTGTACACACATAATTAAAAATTAAAATAAAAAGCAAAGATTTGACATACGTTTCTGATTCTTCTTTCACCACAAAATTGGAGTGTTCATGGACACTAGGAAGGAACAGATTACAAATATTGCTTCAGGCTTTTTAGGAAAATATCAGTACCAGTTTTAAAGTAATTATCAGTAAAATGTATCATCTTTTCAAAGGAAATATCTCCTTTGCCTGGTACACAGAATAAATAAATTTTGCTGTTTCTCCCAAATTTTGTGCCCTATCTGAGGCTTGGGCAGGCTGCTACTACCCTGAGACCATCAGAAGCCATAGCTTCCCTTCTTTCTGACATTGTGCTTGCTTCCCAACACACTACAACTAGAAATACATCAGAGTGTAGGAGCCTTAAACATTGATCACAAAAAAAAAAGCAAAAAAACCCCAAAAAACAAACAAAAAACAACCCCAAACTGATATTTATGAACTAGTCTTATAAACATTTTTCTGTAGAGTAAAAATGTTTAGACAAATCTATACCACTACATTAAAAAAATAATAATTTAGTACAGCATAATAAGACAAAACAACATAGGGAAAGTTAATTTCATTTGGCCTCCTTGTAACAAAACTCAGACCACTCCCTCCTTTCAACAACATATAGGTAATTCTTTGCCTCCACAGTTACATCTGAAACTTTATGCTTTAAAAATCTAGCTCTCACCCTGATTTACTCTGCTTATAAAGAAATGTAAGAGTATCATTAAATATGCATTTTTCTTTAAAGTATTTTGAAAATTCCCGAGTTTATCAATCAAGTCCTTCTCTTGCAAATATGCCTTGTGCAGTGCTATCAGTGACCCACAGCTACACTACAAACTAGGCTTCCAATGCAGAATAAGGCAATGAATAAGAATAATGCAGAATAAGGCTTTAATCAAACAAGTGCATGCTGAAACCTGGACCAGGTAGAATTATTCTGAGGTGGATCCATCACACTGTCACGTTGCTGTCTTCAAAACAGTCATGTGACCAGCTGTTGTGGATGAGTATGCTTGACAAAGTTTGATTTATCAGCAATTCTGACTTTAGCATCACTTACTATATCAAGTGATTTTACTAAACAGCGACTTAATTACAAGTTTGAGGATGACAAGATTCCCACTAACTTATTACAAGGTATCTCCAACCAAAGAATAAACACAAAGCATACAGACCCAGAAATACTTGTCCAGCAGGTAGATACCCACAGTCATAAAAGCAAATGCATAAAATCAAACACTTAGATAGACAGAGAGGTGGGCAAAAGAGACCAGCTTACAGTCAACATTTCCCCCTTTGATTTTAGAGAAAATACTTACAATGCCCAGGCATTTCTCAGAGGTGGGGGTTTGAGTCTCCAGGAGATGCTCTCACCCAAGGCCTTGTACCAACTTCAACAGCAGGTAGTCATGAGAAGGATCTCAGCTAAGGGGAGATGCTGGATGCAGGATCCAGGAGAATTCAAAGGGTCTTATTCAGGATCAGTATTTACAGGGTCTGAGATAATTATTTTTGTCAGATACTCTTTCATTTCAGCCTAGTTTAAGTGTTGCAATATTCTGACTTGAGCATGCCCAGAACTTACTGGATCTTGGGGTCCTGGTATCTCCCCTCCGGATCACAACCCAAGAACAAATGATCAGGTCATAAGTGGACAACTCAATGCTCTGCTCCACTGCAGGAGGCAGATGTCATTATTGTCCCCAGAGAACAGGTGGACCAGGAACATGAAGGGGGTGCCTTTCACAACCTGTATTTTTCCAGTGGATTGCTGTGTGGTCCAGGGAGGAGAGTCATCCCCTGTACTGAGTAGCCCATGAGCAGGTGGGAAATCATATCACCATGTCAACCTTGAATTGTATAAGGACACGGAGGATGCAGATTTGAGGTTTACACTGAAATCAGTTATACTTTCTTAATTCAACAGGTAAATCTGGTCAAAGAATGAAGAGAGATAGCAGTAAGGTCTAACAGTGCTAAAAGAGCTCTTCTAATTGCAATCAAGGTGTAAGTGGCAGTTTTAATTAATTAAGCACACATTTTCAAGGCAAATTAGCAAAACATCTGAAACATCCTTCTACATATAAATAGTGATTACTTTCTTCATGTCAAGAATTTTAACTCCAAATTTCTACAAACAGAAACACATCTTGGAAAACATGTAACAAAAGTGATTTCTTTTTTTAGATTCTAAGAACATTTTCCAAAACATTACCACCCTCCCAGCATCTCCCTTGGTATTAATATAATACTCACATTTTAACTACATTTAAACTGGCCTCTTATTCTGCAGAGGAAATTAATCGCTCAATTAAGGCATGACTTATAAATGCTATGAGAAATTAGCATCAGGAAGTGAGAGGGTAGAGAAGAGAGAAACCTACCCTTTATACATCTTCCAGAAGACTGACTAATGTCTATTGAGTGTTTTGTGGAATAATTTAGTCTCGAAAAGACCTTAAAGATCATCCAGTCGAAGCATTAACCCCACTCTACCAAGTACACCACTAAACCATATCTCCAAGCACCACATCTATATGGGTTTTGAACACATCCAGGAATGGTGACTCACCCACCTCCCTGGGCAGCCTGTTCCAGAGCCTGACAATCGCTTCAGTGAAAAAATTTTTCCTAATGTCCCGTTTAAGCCTCCCCTGGTGCATTTTGAGGCCATTCCCTCTTGTTCTGTCATAGCTACTTGTGAGAAGAGACCAGCACCTACTTCACTATAACCTCCTTCCAGGTAGTTATAGAGGTCTCCCCTCAGCCTCCTTTTCTTCAAACTAAACAGCTCCAGTTCCCTCAGCCCCTTCTCATTGGACTTATTTTCTAGACCTTTCACCAGCTTAGTTGCTCTTCTCTGGACCCGCTTCAGCAGCTCAATGTCTTTTTACTATTGAGGTGACCAAAACTGCACATGGTATCACAGAATCACAGAATCACAGAATCACAGATATTAGGGGCTGGAAGGGACCTAGAAGATCATCTAGTCCAACCCCCCTGCCTGAGCAGGATCACCTAGACCAAGTCGCCCAGGAACAGATCCAGGCGGCTCTTAAGTGTCTCCAGAGATGGAGACTCCACAACCCCCCTGGGCAGCCTGTTCCAGAGCTCTGGCACCCTCACTGAGAAAATGGTACTCGAGGTGAGGCCTCACCAGTGTCAAGTACAGAGACAATCGCCTCCCTGCTCCTGCCGGCCACACTCTTTCTAATGCAAGCAATACAGGAAAATATCACCTACCATTATTGCCTCCCCTGACACCAAAAACACTATTCACAGATTTTATTTTAAAAATTCCTTGACTTAAATTTTTATTGTCAGTCATCCTAGGAGTGGGAAGTTCTAAGTGTTATTAAAAGAGGCCCATCATACAATCATGTTAACACAAGCTGAGCTGTGCATGTGAAAATATATAATCATTCAATTATTCAAAGGAAGGATATGGAGTTGGGTAGATAGATCACTTAGAGCAATGAAAGTCCTAATGAAAATTATAAAGGAATATAATATGTGAATCTTTAACCGCAGAGAACTAAAAAGAACAAAAAGAAAGTCTAGGAGAAAATATTAAATTTTGTGTTATCCATTTGCAGTCTGAAGACAATACTGTCACTCCATGACTAGGATTATGACATGATATTGATAACTACATTGCAGTGAAGAAGGAACCACATATGACCTACTCCACTGAAATGCAACCTGTTTCATATATTTATCACCAACCCACAGAAAAGTACACCATCAAGCTTGCAATGACACTGAATTAGAGGGAAAAATCAATACACACAAGGTCATGCAGAGGCCCCTAGACAGGATAGAGAAATAGTGCAGTGGGAATCTCGTGAAGTTCAAGAACAAGTGCTGAGTGCAGTTCGTGGGCAACAAGTACTGGTGCAAACCCACAGACTGGTGTCTGGCTGGGAGCAGCTCTGAGGGAAGGCAGCTGGGGACCCTGGCATGAGCCAGCAGTGTGCCCTGTCTGCAGACACTGCCCACAGTAGAAGGTATTTTTACAGGCATCGCCAGGACAGAGGAGGGCCTGTGCAAACTTAATGAAGTTCAACAAGGCCAAGTGCAAGGCCCTATACTTGGGTCAGGGCAATCCCAGGCATAAATACAGGCTGGCCAAAGAGTCAGTTGAGAGCAGCCCTGAAGGGAAGAGCTTGAGAGTACTGGTGGATAAAAAACTAAATATGAAGCAGCAATGTGCACTCGCAGTCCAGAAAAACAAATCCTGCATCAAGGGAATTGTGGCCAGCAGGATGAGGGAGGTGGTTTTCCCCCTCTGTTCTCCTCTTGTGAGACTCTGCCTGGAGTACTATGTTCAGCTTTGGGGGCCTCAAGCATAAGCTAGACAGGGACTTCATGGAATGGGTTAGGAGGAGGGCCATGAAGATGACCAAGAGGCTAAAGCACCTCCTGAATGAGGACAGGCTGAGAGTGGGGATTTTTGGCATAGAGAAGGGAAAGCTCTGGGGATACTTTACAGCAACCTTCTAGTACTTGAAGGGGGCCTACAGGAAAGATGGGGACTCTTCATCAGGGAGTAAAATGATGAGGTGGTTGGTAATGGTTTCAAACTGGTAAAGGGTAGATTTAGATTAGATATAAAGAAGAGATTTTTTACAGTGAGGGTGCTGAGGCACTGGAATAGGTTTAGCAGAGGGCCCCCAAGCAGATCAGAGCTGAAGCAGGTGCCATGTGAGGAGATGATGAGGCTCTGGGGCTTGTCAGCTTGGCTTAATAAGGACATACAAGCAGCTCTGATACCTAGGGGGAGATACTGAGAAGATGCAGCCAAGCTTTTTACAAAGAGGCGTAAGTTACAGAATCATATAAATAGTAAGGAAATACACAAAAATAGGTAATACATATTCTTAGAAGCTTCATATTCCCCTAGAACATAGTTCGAACATACAAAAAAAAAAAGAACAATATGATCAGAAATTTTTGCATGCATTTTTGCTAGCACATGCATTGTTCTTTTGTTTTGTTTTGTTTTAAGAAAGCTTGTGTTTTCCAAAAATTATATTTTTTCACAGATGAAACAGTGGTACCAACAAACAGAAGTCAGATACAATGCAAGAAAATACTCTTCACCATTCCGAACCTCAAGTAGACAGCTTTGTTCATTTTTTGATCATGCAATTAGTAGTGCTCTTCAGATCTCCTTAATTCCAAATCTCTATGCCAACTTATGCTTGGTCTTTTAGCTGCTGATATTGCTTTCCTCCTCAATTTATCTGCCTCGTCCTTTACTCTCAAAGTGTTTTATTCCACCTTATCAAGCCAACTGATGGTTACTGATGCAGCAACCAGTTTTCTCCCTCAATTTCACAGATAATATCGAGAAGGACAGAAAGGAATTACTGTGATGCAAGGACAGAAGAGGCGTTCAGCTGTCTTGATTTGCTACCAAAGCCATCTGCAGTTTTTCTCCGGAGATCAAGTAGTTTATTTCAGAAACAGACCTTTTTATTACAAAAGTCTATTTGTAAAAAGTAATCAGTTGGCATCTTCATTGTTTCATGAGGGTTAAAGCTCCAGATCATTGCTTATTATTGTTCTTTTCTCCATTACTCTTTAAAAATATTTATTTAAATTCTGAATTAATATCTTAATATAATGTTTTCTTAAAAACCTTTTTCATACTTCTTAGCAGGATTACAGTAGCTTATGGCTATAATATGAACAGCAGAGCAAAGAAAGGTCAACTTACCAAAACAAAATATTTGTGGAAAGTATATTTTATCATTTTGGTCATAAAATTCACCACAAAAAATAGTATTCAACCCACTTTTAAAGAGAACTACATGTTTTCTAACAGGAATACAAGTCACCTAAAGCTAGATATTTTAGTGGAGCAGGCTTCAACATTGACAATGAGACATTAACACGTACAGTTTCAAATTCTCAGCTCAAAAAAATCCAAACCATACTTGGAGATACTTTAGCACTGTATGCAGTTCAACTATGCAGAAATGTCTGGTTTTGTCCTAGCATCTATAAAAGGGTTTTTTTCTCCCTGACTGAAGAATATTTCACCAAAATTTTGGGGGAGGGATACAGAAAAATAAACATGAGTAGGGTTAATGGTTGGACTTGATCCCATGGGTCTTTTCTAACCTGAATGATTCTATGAAACAAAATATTTGTTTTCTACTTATTTTTTCCTGTTGCTGTAGAACATAGAACAGATTCCAAGACAGTCACCCACAGACACCTTAAAGATTTTATTAGAACAAGTATACTTAAATATAGTGTACACAATATTTACTCTGAATGATACAGATTTTAACCAAGGGAAAAATACAGTGAGTTTTTAAGTGCCTTAAGCACTCCCTGTGGAATTCATGTTTCTGAAGCACCTTTGTGAACACATGAACATTTAATTTATTGCACTCATAAAACATGCTAAAATGTACTATTCTTTCTCTACTAGCTAATCAAGAAAATGTTTTGTCATAGTTAAAAAGTTTGTCATTAGTCAGCGTGAAGCATTCTTGTTTACTTAAAAGGACAGTGTCAGAAAGCTGTGTGGCGTCCCAGCATTCCTAACGACAGATCAAACCCTTGAGAATTTTGTGCACACAATGAATAATTCGACAAAGGCATAGCAGTAAAAGGGCAGATGAACTAGAAGGAATCTTATAAGGAACATAGTCAAGACTCTGAATGTCAGGAAAGCAAACTGCCAGCTCCTCAAGGAGGTAGTCAATAGGACACCCTGGGAAAGGTCCTCAGGGCAGAACAGAGCTGGCAAAGCTTTAAGGACACTTTCCAAAAAGCATGAGAGCTCTCAATCCCCAGGTATAAGAAATTAAGCAAGGAAGAGAAGAGACCAGATGGCTGATTTGAGATCTGTTTGTCAACCTAAAAGGCAAGAAGGAGCTGCACAGGCAGTGAAGCAGGGACAGGTATCCTGGGAAGAGCACAGAGATGCTGCCCAATTGTGCAGTGTTGAGATCAGGAAGGCCTGGGCATGGCTGGAGCTGAACTTGGAGAGGGATGTGAAGAATAACAAGAAGGGCTTCTACAGGCACATCAACAAGAAAAGGAAGGTTAAAGAAAATGCACACCCTGATGAGCAAGACTGGTAAGCTGGTAACTATGGAGAAGGAGAAGGCTGAGGTTCTCAGCAACTTTTTTCCTTGGTCTTTATTGGCAACTTTCCTCCCCACACCTTCCAAGTTAAAAGGCCACAAGATGGGTTGTCATCTATCTGGACTTCTGCAAGGTCTTGACACAGTGCTCAACAACACCCTTCTCTGTAAATTGGAGTGCTATGGATTTAATGGGTGGACTGTTTGGTGGATAAGTAATTGGTTGAATGGTCACATCCAGAGGGTAGTGGTCAAGGGCTCAAAGTCCAGATGGAGATTGGAGACGTGGTATCCCTTATAGGTCTGTACTGGGACCAGTACTGTTTAATATTTTCATCAATGATATAGACAGCAGGATCAAGGGCACCATCAGCAAGTTGGTGGATGACACCAAGCTGAATGGTGCTGTCAGCATACCCAGAGGGATGGGATATCATCTAGACAGGCATGGACAAGCTGGAAAAGTGGACCCACATCAACCACCTCATGAGATTCAAAAAGACCAAGTGTGAGGTCCTGCACCTGGGTGAGAACAATCCCCATTATCAATACAGGTTGGGGTAGAAAAGCAGCACTGTGATAGAAAGCAGCACTGTGAAAAGGACCTGTTGGGGCAGGTTCGGTGGATGAGAAGCTGGACATGAGCCAACAATGTGCACTTGCAGCCCAGAAAGCGAATCACATCCTGGGATGCATCAAAAGAAGCATGGCCAGCAGATCCAGAGAGGAGATTCTTCTATCATGGTCTGGTCAGACCTCACCTGGAGTATTGTGTCTAGCTCTGGAGTGCCCAGCACAAGAAGGACATGGACCTGATGGAGGGGGCCCAGAGGGCCAAGAAAATGATAAGAGGGATGAAACACTTCTCCTAGGGGGACATGCTGAGAGATTTGGGATTCTGCATCATGGTGAAGGCTCCAGGGTAGCGTTATAGCAGTCTTCTAGTACCTGAAGGGAGCCTACAAGAAAGCCAGAGAGGGTCTGTTTACAAGGGCATGTAGTGAAAGGATGAGGGACAATGGTTTTAAACTAGAGAAGGGTAGATTTAGATTGGATATTAGGAAGAAGTTCTTTACTCTGAGGGTGGTGGAACATTGAAACAGGTTGTCCAGGGAGGTGGTGGAGTCCCCATCCCTGGAGACACTCAAGGCCAGACTTGATGAGGCTCTGAACAACCTGATCTAGTTGTGGATGTCTCTGCTTACTACAGGGGAGTTGTACTGAATGACTTTTAGAGGTCCCTTCCAACCCAAGGCATTGTATGATTTGTGCTGGACAAAACAAGACTAGAATTTTTTTTTTTATATATATATTTTTTTCTTCATTAAGATCTGACTGAACAAAAAAAACCCTATTTAATTAAGGAAGCCTTGAGTACAGACTTGATTTGAACTTAAACTATTCATACATGGCATGGTATAAACAACTAAGATTTGTGTGTTCCCTGTAGTTCTCACATATTCCCCCCTCACCATCTCCCTGGCTGTTCTGGTGTTTTATTCAGTACATTTACCATTCTAGGTCACACATCAGCCTGTGAAGCACTAAAACTCTCCTGTGTGTGATGTGGGTTAGGTAAGAGCCCATGTGAGCAATGTGGCCTGGAGTACCCACCACATGAGAGGTAGCACTTTAACCTGCTGCAAAGACACCAGTAAGCTGCAGTGATTTCTTTTACCTAATGAAGGCATCCCAAATGATCTCTGGAAAACATTGAAATATACACTGAAAGTGCAGGTAAACAACATCCTGGTGTGGGGGAGATGGGTTGTAAAAACAAGGAGAAGAGGGAAAAAAAGAAGCTTTTTTTGTAAAGAAACCTTTTTTGAGGAGTTTTTAAGGATAAATATTACACTTCAACAGAGTAATGATAATGCAAGACATTTTGCCTTTTTACTCAGGCTTTTATGTGAAATGTTAAAAACTTGCCCCTGTCCCCCTAAGGTTTAAATACCTACCTGAGTACATTTAGTACTCAGAAAACCATATGACAGAGAGGTAGCTTTATTTTATTGCAGTAACTGAAGACAAAACCCTCCCCCCAGAGATGGATGGAATTTAAAAAAAAATTTCTTATTAACATTTCACATATGGAGCACTACCTTATTTATTCTGTTCCAGAACAGCTTTGGCTACTTTCCTCTTATCTCCAGTCATGGTATTTTGATTTAAGTTTAGCACACCTCCTTGATTCCAATATCAACATCAAAGGAATAGCAAGAAAATTTTACATTTGCATATGGGACAGTGATATTTCAGAGAAGAGCTTGCAATACTTACCAGTAAATGGATTATATCCATATGCAGATGCAAATATTTCTTTTGGAGTATGAAGCTTAAATTCACAGTTTATTCCAGAGAACTAGGTTAACTGGAGTGATTCTTACTACACTATAAATTTTCGGTGGTTTTGTTCATTTTTAATTTGTTTTGGTTTACAACAATGGTTATGTAGAAATAGGAAAATTTAAAAATATATCATACAAACTAGACAAAATTAATTTACTTTCTAAATTCATTATAAAAGCATCTGAAAACCTTACTCACTTTTCTTAAAAGAAATCAAACAGAAAAGATTTTCTTCCTAAAAGTTGCATTAAATGTTTTTTTAAATATTAACAATAATCAGAAGACACTACTGAGATATTAACAGCAATATTATGAAACTGTTGCTAAAGGAAGTCTGGAAATACCAGAAGGGAAAAAGTATTGAAATAATAATGTATTAAAATCTCAAAATTAAAAGGTTGGGTTTTTTTCTTCTTTCAGTGGCATGAAAATATAGCTCCTATATGCCCATCCAATGCAAATTCAAAGTTGAATAAAAAACAGTTACATCAAAAACAAGACCCAAGAGGTATCAATTCTTCCCAGCCTGAAGAGGCACTTGGCCATCAAAGAGGAGAGAGAGCTGGGTGACAACTGATGATGCAAACCCTGCTCTTCCCAAGTACTAGAAAAGAAATACACTTGAGCACAGTATGGTTGAAATCAAGAACACTCATATGTAAGACTGGGGGAAAATGGCATCACATCCATAATTATGAGAGTGATTAAATCATTTAATTCAGGTAGCATTGAAGTGATAAAGTAGGCAAGTAATCACATCTGACTGACATATATTCATAACACTAATGAGCTGGACAGAATATTATAATATATAAACACAGATTTTGGCAACGTAAGTGTTTGCACTAACTCCTCATTTACTGTAATTCTCTGTTCATAAATAACTGATTTCCAGTGTAATTGCTTTTCAAATAATTTGAAGACTTTGGGCAATATTAGTCATAAATATATTGTAGGATAAAATTATTAGCCTAGAAAAGGCTATTGCAGTTTATTTGCCTTTTTAGATCTATGCAGAATTACAAGCAAATCCTACATGCATTTCTTCTCAGCATTCTGGTTATTAATTTGGAGGTCCTATATCTATTTTTCATCACATAGTTAAAATAATTATACAATTCCTTTATCCCCTATGATCCTATTTGCTTGGGTTTGGCTTTGTTTGTCTTTTGTTGTTTGGGGTTTTTTTCATATCATACAGACTGTCTCTTGTTTTTCCCCAGTTCCCTTAGGACTCAAGCTTAATGGTCCTCAGCAAAAATAAAATGAAGACTAAGTGCAGTCCATGGTACTTATAACTGCTCCCACTGCTCCTCCAATAACCTGTCTAAGTTCAGGAGAATGGAAATGAATGAGGTCTGTCAGCTCACTAGTTTCTGATGTAATGTTCAGTAACTCGTCAATAGTGACATTCTGCCTTAAGTGCTGAGTAGGTCTCAGATAAGCATTGTGTGCTTCTGAAGCAAAAGCAGATTGAGCAAGATGCACTTGACATTTACTTTGTATTGGGTTTAGGTAGCAAGCCTTTTGCTACACAGAAGAGGGGTAAGGGCTGCACTGTGCTGGAATGGCTCTGCTGAGAAAAGGCCCATGTGGATGGAGGCAGGTCCCGGTGGCTTCAAAACGGCCCCACCACGAGCTACAGCTGAGCCAGTCAGTGATGGTGGTGGCACAAGGGTGAGAACACCCTTAACAACCAGTACAAAACTGGGTACTGCTGAGAGAGCAAGAGGAGGTGGCGCAGGAGCTGCTCCAGTGTCTGGAGCAGATGTTCCCCTGCAGCCCATGAAGAGGATCATGGTGAAGCAACCCATGAAGGCCCATGTCAGAGCAGATATCCACACTGCACGCTGGCAAGGGACCACGCACTGGAGGGGTGGAGGAAAGAGTGGTGAAACTAAGTGTTCCTACATTGCTTGGGGGGTAGTAGAGGTAGAATAGTTAAGAGTGAAGTTGAGCCTGGCAAGAAGGAGGATGGGGAGGAAGTGGTTTTGGTTTTATTTTTGTCACTATCCTATGTCGCTATTAATTTGCAATAAATAATTTAATTTCCTAAGTCAAGTCTGTTTTGCCCATGGCAATAATTAATAAGTGGCCTCCCTGTCCTTATGTCTATCCATGAGCTTTTTGCAATCTATTTTCTCCACCCTCCTGTTGAGGAAGGAGGATTAACAGAGTGACTTGGTTGAGTAACTCTTGAGGCTGTGGCCTAGTGGCTAGAGAGATGTTAGGATGGAGGTTGGACGTGATGATCCTAGAGGTCCTTTCCAATCATCGTGATTCTGTGATTCTAAATAGTAAGCTAACCACAAAAGGACAAACAGGCACTTGCAGTATAGAATACATTCACAGAATCACAGAATCACAGAAATTAGGGGCTGGAAGGGACCTAGAAGATCATCTAGTCCAACCCCCCTGCCTGAGCAGGATCACCTAGACCAAGTCGCTCAGGAACAGATCCAGGCGGGTCTTAAGTGTCTCCAGAGATGGAGACTCCACAACCCCCCTGGGCAGCCAAATGACGAATGTACTGGAAAGCATGCACAGAGTAAAACCTGCAAGATGAGAATGAAGATGAAAGCAGGCAGGAAAGATCTGTGGTAAAACCAAAATAATCCTACAGAAGGTAGTGTAGTGCAACCAGAATAATCCTGCAGAACAAAGAAGAAAAATGACAAAACTAAGATAAGTTCTGATCAAAAAAACCCAAAAAAACAAAAAAAAAACCAAACAAACAAAAAAGAAGATGAGCTATGTCAGAAACAAATTTTCCTCTGGAGAAGAGGCTGAGGAACAAAAAATAACAGAATGGGAAAGGCAAGGAATAGAAGCAGCCCACATCAGTTCCCTCATTACTTTGATCTCAAGAGCTAAGACCATCAAGGATCACAGCCATCAGTGGTGACTTTATGACATCACCTGCCTGTTGACTCACAGGTCATTGTAGAGAAAATTTTAAATTACTAATTACATTCTATATGGAGTGACAATCATGGATTATGGGTGGGAACTAATTATCAGCAGAGTGTATTTTTGATTAATGACAATCCAGTGATCTTCTAAAATTTGAAAATCACCTGACATGTCAGTCTTTTAAACACCCTAAAGACAGTGATCCCTGATATGTGTACAGATAGGCAGGTATCAAGTTGCACAAATACCAGACTATTTTTAAGAATTAAAAAAAATATAGTGTATTCACTGCTACACTACCTCAAAGAATCAAACCATTTGATGTATATAGCATCAATAACTCTTCAGAGATGACATCGTCTTTTTTAAGCAGCAAAAAAAAAAAAGGTTTAAATCATGACAACTAATTACTGCTTTTGGCACTAGAGCTGCTGCTTCTAAGTGTATACTAATGGGAAGAGACTCCACCTTTCTGTTTTGTAGCTCTCAGACTAATTAACTGCTTGTGCTTTGGTGATGTATCCCCCTTGATACCAAAGAAAGGTTAACATGCATATAATGAAGTGAATTTTTTCTAGTGTGTCAGATATAGTTACAAAGGGTCTGAAACACAAAGTAGATGTGTAATATTATCCTGTAATACAGCAAACATGCTAGAAGCAATACAATGTATTTATTCTTTTGACATTAAATATGCAGTGTATGTTCTATCTCTTCTGACAAGCAGATCTTATCACAGCTTTAGAACGTGTCATATAGGGAAAAAAAGACTATATTGAAATTCATCTACTTGAGAGAGCAAGAAGAGTGCTGTCATGTGGGGAACAGGGTGTGCAACTTGTATTACTAAATACTTGAATCTAAGCACAGCTTTTCAATGGCTTGCTTTCTCTACATTTGCTCAGGAACTAAAGCCACTTAAGATCTTTACATTAGTTGAGCATTACCACAGATCCTGCTGCAGTGGCTGAACTGTCTACTTGTAGAGGGTTTTTTAGTTATTAACTGGCTCTTTGACTTTATCTTTTTGAGCCCTACACCATTCCCAGATGGGAATTTTAAATAAGTGTCTTCTGTCCAAGGTACTAAAGTTAGATAAGGGACAGGTAATATGTCACCAACTGCTGAATAGAGTCCAAAGTCAGGATTTCACCCAGAGAACATCTAGCTACCCCTAAAAGTTAAGGTCGAAAGGTCTCCTGGATTTTAATTTGTTGTTGAATGTGACCAAGGTACTTAAGCACTGAAATGCCAAAGTGCTTTTTGGAGAGAAATAGAGATGTTTTCTGTGGTAATGATACCATGACAGATAATACCATATTATTGAAGTTCTTGCTCAGTATTTATGGGAATACTAGCTAGATCAAAAATACCATCATAATGTTGAGATACTTACGGTGCTATTTTTTTCCAGATATCTGTGCACCTATCTGTTAAATCTGTATACATTCTTCTTGCAAGAGCAGAGAATAGAAAGTACTCATATACCTTGTTCCTAAATGCAGCAGTTCTTATGCTGCTCCCATTCTGCCATCAACCATAGAGTTAGAGATGTCATTAGGAAGTGCAGTGACCCCCAATGACAGGACGAGGGGCAATGGGTGCAAGTTGGAGCACAAGAGGTTTAGGCTTAACACAAGGAAGAACTTTTTCTCAGTGAGGGTGCCAGAGCTCTGGAACAGGCTGCCCAGGGGGGTTGTGGAGTCTCCATCTCTGGAGACACTTAAGACCCGCCTGGATCTGTTCCTGAGAGACTTGGTCTAAGTGATCCTGCTCAGGCAGGGGGGTTGGACTAGATGATCTTCTAGGTCCCTTCCAGCCCCTAATTTCTGTGATTCTGTGATTCTGTGACCCTATCTTATGAAAAGAAGTATCCTTAAGAATATCACAATAAACCACAAGGATAAATCTAGTTTGTCTGATATTGACTAGCTCACCAATTTTTCCAAGTGTTTTTACTGATCTCAGGAATGATGAATGTTTCTTTTACAGATCCAGAGCTCAAACTGATGTCTCAGATGGCAGTCTTTGGAAGACAAGTACGAAGTAGTTACTAGATGATGAGCACAAAGATGATTGGTGGTGGTACAAATAAAGAGTGAGATGCTAAGTAAAACTGACCAAAGACCAAGTAAAACGTAAAGGAGCAAGTCCTAGGAAAACTATCTAGGGTACCTAACATAAAGCTGCCTGAGAGATGCAGGTTTGGCCTTAGCTCAGAAATATTGCAAAGAATTATCACTGTCTACTGTATAGAGTATGAAGCATGTAAAAACAAGTCTGTCCAACATTAAAAATCAATTCGATGAAGTAAAATAGTACTATAACTGTATGGTTTTCTCATCATTACTCAAAATTACCTTGAAAAAAAACTAATGATAAAAATATCTGTATGTCCAAATCCCTGAAGCATTGATAAAATCCTCCGCTAGAAGGAGTCTAAAATTAAAATTTTACACCATGCCACCCAAGTGTTTTAAATGAAACATCACTGCCACAGACAACTCTGGAAAACAGTTTTTTAGGGGTAGCTTTATTCTCTTTTCCCTTATAGTTTATCCTCTTTTGCCTTATAGTCTCAGCCTACTCATTGCTCACTTCCTTAGCTTTGCCATGTAGTCATTGCAGGAACAAGATGCATAGGAAAATAGGCATTTCTTCTATAGCTTCATTATTAACATCCAATAAATAGAACAGTTGTGTGTTTCGCTGCACTGAAAGTGCCATGAGTTCCCATGAAAAATGCTGTTCTGCTTAGCCTTCAGAACTTAAATACATGCTTTTCACATGTTATTTGGCTTGCTATTAACTTGTCTTCGGTTTACTGCAAGTAGCAGGCATAGTAAGAACCACCCCCATGCCTTCACAGCACCTCTCTATAGACAGTTAAATACACTGCTTGGTGCACTGCATTCTCCACAGGAGTTAGTCTTCAAATGCTTATTCAAATACTATCAGAATTTCATCTGGTTTATAGCAGAATAGTTCATTTAATGAGATGTGTTCCAGTCATTTCAACTTAAGGTCCTTGACTACATGATTTCTTTATATGTGCCTCTTATTTTTTATACTGCTTTCTTCCCTTATCCATATTGCAAAGACATCCTCCCATTACTAAGCCTCTGTAAACTGGATGTAGTCTTTTTCTTTATAAATACATATAATAAGGCACTATGTGAAGTTTTGGAGGCTGTATTATGAATCCCTTTACTTTATGTCTTATCAGAGGTGTGAAATACTGATGTAAGTTGCC
>VYZU01041819.1:0-28232 GCA_013401355.1 Ceyx cyanopectus
AAAAAAAAGAAAAATCAAGAAAATCAATCTGCTCATGGACAAATAATGAAAAGAGGAACAGGAAAATTCCTCTAACAAATATTAAACTGCAAATTATTCACTCGGCAACAACCAATTTTTAGGGTAGTAGGAACTTCTGGAGTAGGAGGTAACTGTATGAAGAATGATTGATTCAGTATCTTATATTGCAGTTCTGGAAGCAGTTCAACATCTACTTTAAAAGCCATTTTCCTCCTTTTACACAGTAAAGAAAACAAAATGATAGTCAATGTCTATGAGCTGGTTCAGGCAGATAGAGTCTATTTCATGTCTGTGAAGTCCTGTGGCACTGACAAAGGCTGGCTCATAAGAGCACTTATTTAATAGGAAAGAACTCTCTTGCCAGAAAAAAAACAAAACCTGCCTGAGGAAGGATATTGCCATCAAAGACCTCTTTGCATCTTCCCATTAGAGAGTATTTGCCCTGCTGGAAGAAAGATATGATTGGTCTTAAACTCAATCTATCTTTGCAGTCTTTGAGTTCTAGTCTGGTGTAAACCACATCTCCACCAGCCACATCTTTCAGTCCACAGTATGTCAGCAGACCAATTTCCAGCGTTTCATTACAAAATAGCTTTAAATCCAACTATAACCTGAATATTGACAGATTTCTCAGCCTGCTTTAGTCTACTAACTGCAGATACACTTGTAGGTTGTTTGATCCAGGTAAAAAAAGCCACACCACTGCCCTTTGCCTTTACCCTTCCCATAGGTAATTTTGGAAAGCTTGCCTAGAAAGGGTAAGAAAATGTTCAGTTGGTGCAGGCCCCCCCAAGCCTAGCAGCTTTTTTGCTTTTGTTTAATTTGCTACATGTGATTAACTCCACTGTGCTTCTGCCTTGCAGACTTTGTGACTAAAAATATCCTGTGAGTATACGTAGTATGCTGCATCACTGGTGAAAGGTAAATAGTCTTCATAATCACTGTTTTTCCAAAGAACTACTGCTCCCAGCAGACAGGTTATTTTGGGCTGTAAATGGAAGTCAGGAAACAAGATTTTCTTTCAGGCTGCTAGTTCTTCTCCTGAGAATATTAGTGCATTCCTCTGTGCACCTACTTTGGTTGTTGGTGGCAGCATGTTGATAATACCAGTCTCTCAATCACCAGAGTCTATTCTGAAACACATCAGCAAGCATGGGACATCATTTCCTTTAGTATCAACATACTATTTAGTGATCTAAAATCAAGTGTTAGATCAACACCAGGTCTGGATAGCCTGATTGACTTCATGATTCAGGTGACAGTTCACTCAAAATTCAGTCCTGCAAAGTGAATAAAGGTATTTCCTAGCTACCTGAACTTTCTGTTCTAATATTGACAATATATATTTGCAACTCTCAATTTTGATGATTGCCTTTTACCTCCTGCTTGATGATCTAAGTCTAGTCACAAATGTAGACACTCTTGATCTGGCCTTGCCTCTCATTTATAACATCATCTAAATCATACATATAATACAGATCTAATACAAGGGTTTGCATGGCCTTTAAATCTGAGAAGTAATCTATTATGCATCCTTTTTTTCTGGAAAAATCTATGCATTATTAGAAATTCAAAAGATTAGCTTTTGTTGCAACAACATGCAAATCTGAGAACTTCACGACAAATAATAATCTTTAGCATTAGCTGCACTTTTGTGATGCTCCAAATGTCATTGAGAAAGATTTTCTGTGCTAGAAAATACCCTCATTATTTGGTGGCATGGGTACTGCTGTGATATTACGTCTGCATCCCCCTTATTTGATTGACTACTACTCCCAAACATCCTTTGACCTGCTGAGCAGCTAGTAATATATTTTAGCCAATTGTATTACTACTGAGAAGTACTCTCTGCCTATATAAATAAATAAAAAAAAACTTTGGACCTTGGAAAAAACATTAATCATGCTGTTTTCTTCACTGAGGGAGAAGGAGGAGGCTTTTTGGGGAGCAAAACTATTAAGTGAACGATGTCTTAGTCAACAAGGGTCAGCTTCAGCACTGAGAGCAAAGATTTTCAGAGAATATGTGAAAAAAAAAACAGATGGCTTGAAATAAACAAATAGAAAAAACACTTTGTGTTATACTCAGGCATGTGATAATCCAGACATCACAAACTGTCATAATCATGATCTGTCGTTCTCATCGACTTCCACTTTGCTTTTTTTGCTGTCATTTGCAGCATTCATGTGCCTGACTTTAAACACTCTGATGCTATTCATGGGTTGATTGGTTTGACCTTAAAAACATCATTAAAATTGAAAAAAAAAAAGTGTTTAGAAAGTTGGAAAACTAGCATCTGGGACCAGTTCTTGGAGCGCAGTAAAAGATGTGATGTGACCAAACTCTGATTTATTTACTCTGCCTGAAAAAGTCCTGTCTCCCTCTGCCCCTTGCACACCACTGGCTGCAATTGCTCTGCTAATGCTGCTTCCTCCACCTTTTCACAGTGGGCTCTTTACATGATTTATTCAGGTATCTTCATCTTCATCCCTTTCTAGTCCTCTGTCTGAAATGGCACGAGACACAGCTAGTGCCCATTGCCCAACCTTCTTGCTCTGCCACCAACTCCAGACCTTTTTTACCATTAATTGTAGTCACCTACCTGGACATGGTTTACCTTTGTCCTTCACTCCTGTAATCCCACAGTTTTCTATGTAAAACCTCTCATCCCAGAACTCCTTCTTGAACCACTGTGGCTCCTTGAAACTAGAGGAGCAACAGTAAGCAGATGCTACAGCTCATTAGGAACACAGCACTAACCATAACATGGTTCAGCATCGTCACATCTACTGTGTTGCCATCCTCATTCATAGCACTTCAGATTCCAGTTCCACAACTTCCCCTGTGCCATTCCTCAGCAGGAACCTGGCTGGGACAGATGGAACTACTCCATTTTTTGCTACTTGATTACTGATGCTCAGCCACATCCCACAGTCCAGTTATCTCGCTGATGAGATACAGAGCAAATGGGCATCCCTGCTGCTGCCTCAGGGGCAGGGTTTTTGACTTGATACTCAGAAGATTAGTTAACCTAGAAATTTAACACAAGCAATAATCACATAATGTACATGGCAGGTTTTCCCCCATAAAAGGGGTCATTTAAATCCTGAAAGGAAGAGCTGACAGCCAAAGGACATAATCCCATAGGTAGATCAAGATGCTTCTAAAAGTAACATCATCTTTTTTCATCAACTTTGCAAAATCTGTCAGAAGAAGGAGGAAGAGCAGGGAATAACATCCCTACTCTTGTCAGTTCTAATTCCTACTAAAAGGGATAGTAGAAGAGTCACAAAAGACAATAGGAAGGAATTAAAAATTGAACAATTTTTACTTTTGGTTCAACTAAATTATGTCAGAAAAAGGAAAATCAGAATTTGAGACAAACTGATCTATGGGAAGTAACAAATTCAAGAATGAGGACTTTCATTTACATATAAATGCCAAATATAAAAAAAGCATCTCTGGTGATAAGGTCCAATCAGGAGATTGGAGCTTTGCAAGAACTAAGCAGTGGCCTTTTGTAGCATCTGTTAAGGCTGATACTATAAGAATTACAGATACAATATTTCATTAAAAGATTTACAAGAGATTTTTAAGTGGAAGTGCTGCAGGTTTTCTTATAGATTCACAGAACATATTTGCCTTCAAGTTTACTATATTCATAAGAACACTCTTAAGTAGAGATGGTTTTCCCAAACTAACAGGAAGAGGAGATTAAATAGCTCTATAGATTGCCATTCCTTCCTCTATCTGGTCAGTAAATTTAGTTTTTACTTGATTTACATAGTCCTCAGCAAAGAATTGATAGGAATTTGAAATAAGGGTATAACTTACATGAAACTGAAGCTCAGCTGAGCACATCTCAAAGGAGCATGACTTGTAGGAGAACACAGGTTTGGCAAACCTTAAAAATCAACACATTTCACTGAAGATCCTGTGGGTTCCTAAGGATAATGTGTATCAGAATACATACCAGAAAAACATCTTTTCTCAGAATAGAAATCAAGATTAGTAGGCAGAAAAACCTCACAACTAAATAGGGCTCAAATATGAATGACAAGTGTGGGCTGATCCATCTGTCAGTCTTCTCATACTATAGTTGTTCTGGTTGAACAAGGAATACTGTTATTTTTGATAATTATGATTACTATATATTGCCCCAAACAGGGGGGGTCCCATTGTGCTAAGCACAAAGGAATAGCTAATCCTTGCCTTCAACTCTCAATAATGTATCTTCATCTCCTGCTTTCTCAGCATTCAACTAGAGGGTTGTTTTTTTCCCCACTAACCTATCAGGTAGTAAAAAGGCACTGAAGAAAGCTTGTATCTTTGGTTTAAATTATTAACTACATTGACTTGGATATTCTGAGAGCCCCCATTAATCTCAGCCTTCCCAGTACTTTGTAAAATAAAATAAAAATATGTATTAGTGTAACTTGCCATCAGTTTTAAGACTGAGCTCCTCTGCCACCTTCACCCATCACCACGTGTGACCAGACCTGCTGCTGCTTAGCCCTGGTAGGTTTGTGCAGGATAGCAGTTTATTTCAGGTGACAATCTGATGCCAGGCTATTTTGGGACTGAATGAAACTTGTCCTCCATAATTACTTTATTATTGGTGAAGAATGCTTTCTAGAGAAGCTTGGTGTAAAACAAAATCATGCTTGAAATATGCTAGGCTTATACTGTGTAACAGCAAGAAGGAACAATGACCTGGAGAGTTCAGGATGCTCACTTGAGAGTCCACAAAAATACTATGGACAGAAATAGTTTAACCAAGCCTGAGGTTGCTAGCAGAGAAATCAATAAAGCAAATGGGAGAGCTGGATGGTTTATGATGTCTCAGCTTCCCTAAAATGCCACATGGACTTTTTTATTTATTAGGAAAATAACGTGTACTGTGATGAATGAAATAGCAAACTGCAGTGATGTCTTCTGGGTTGCAGAATGTATTATTTGTTGGGATCTTCTAGGTATTTTCCATTTATCCATTCACTGTGTCCATTATGATTAATCAGAAATTACCTGAATTTATGAGTAATCTGACTGGGAGAACACAAGCCAGGACTACCAGCCAGACCCCCATGATTTTAATGCTGCTTCACAAATCTCACTTATATCCTGCTTCTGGCTGTGACTAATCTTCAGTGGTTGAGAGGATGGGAAAAAAATAACAACACAAACCCCCACAAGTTAGATGATATACCAAAAGGAATTTTTTTCTTATCCCCACAGATAACCAACAGAAAGCCTAGGACTCATACACTATAAATCTAGCAAGGGAGTGGGAAAAACAGCAATACCTTCTCTTTTCAGCTACAGCAGCACACCAAATCCCTTAAGACTCACAAGAAAAAGACATTTTCTGTTTTCAGGAATTTCTACTTTGTTGCACAACCCTTCCATGAGCTTCTCAGACCACTTCTGCAATCACAGGGCACTCCAGATTTTTGCTTCTCACATTACTGTTAACTGCCTTCTAATTTCCAGTCTGCACTTATTAATGACTAATTTATACCCATTTGATCCTGGACTAACATTAACCTTTATCTCATGCAGCCTTTCCTGCTAGATATTTACCCCCAAGGGTATTTATAAATAGTTGTCTTCTGTCATGCTTAGTTTGGTGAGGCTAAAGAAGTTAAGCTGATGTTTATCAGCCATGGAAGTCCTTCCTGTGTGAGAATGAATGTGTTCCTTCATCTAGTAAATGAGCCCAAAATAGGTCCTCAGTTTGACACACAACATATGTTTGGAAAACACCTTGTTCATGAGGATGGCTCAGCCTTATCTTGGGTGTATGTTGTGTAACTGTCCCCTCAGTGGCAACTAATTATTAATTGTTCCACTTCTTCCTCTGCAAAATTGCCTCTACCTCTTTGCTACAGATTATTAGGGTTTGGGGTTTTTTTTAGAAAAATAAAAGCTTATCCTGGCAGAATTCGACTAGGAAAGAGCAGAGCCTTTGGGAGAACTTCCTTCAGTTTTGGTTAAATTCTCTGTGGTGTTTGCTCACCACTGTTTGTGCTCTCCCTTTCCTACCCTGCATGTCTGTGGAGTGGCAGAGTCACTGCTACTATGGGTGTGAAGGTGCAGCCCCCAGACAGGCAGCAGTGGCCCTTCTGTTCACCCTGTCCCCACAGTGCCTGTCAGGAGAGCCAAACAGTGCTGGAAACATGCTGCTCATCAAACAACTTCAAATAATACCAGCAAGGATGACCTAGCACCAAAATACATTTGCTTTTGATCTGCAGTTGTGTCTGTAGGAGGTATTTCTACAGGACACCCACCTGCCCAGGTGTGTAACACCCCAGCAGAGTGCTGCTTTGCTTCTGGGTTCACCCTTTCTGCATTCTGCAAGTCAATTCAATAGGTGGACTCTGAGAAGGATCTGGTGGTTTGCACCAATAATGAATTACAGGGTTAAAAATGGTCCTGAAAAAAGGAAGGTCACATTATTGAAGTTAATGCTTATGGAATTACTGTTCTAAACAGGTCGAGTTGCAAAATTTAGTGTAAATGGACTCATCCAAAAGAAGTACTCCACTTGAGGAGAATCAAATATTGAACTCTTCTAAGGAATGGCAACAAAAACACTGAGAAACTCTTGAGACATCTTCTAAAGAAATTCCCTTTCTATATTACAGAAATACTCTTTAGAACACCATGCTGAAACTAGTAGTATTGAAAAATGTTTCAAACCATCCATTAAAGAAAGGAAAGAATGCCTTTACTTAGCAAAACAGTGATTTAATAAATTTAAAATGCTCAGTGCTAAACTTTGCAAACTGACTTTAGGTAGTTGAATGACACTGGATCATGCTGCCTTAAATTAACTTTCAAAGCAAAGAGGCAGCATTGAAAATTTAACTTCTTCAAGCCAAAATATTTTCTCTTTTCATTCCTACCAACAACCAGGAGTCAGCTCAGAGGCTCTGAACTGTGTTTCAGGAGAACATCACCCAGTAAAGAGTATCTAGATGCACAAGGAAGCAATTGCATGTACGAGGCTGATTTACTGCTCTGCCTGCAGCCCTGCTCCTGGTGCTTGCAAGGAAATCGATCTCCCTGCTAATGAAGAGGGAAAAGGCAGCAGCTGCAGAATGAGACAGCTCTGAAACAGGACTTTGCTGAATGAAAAAATAGCAGAAAACATGGATATTTTTCTTAACGTTCACCTAATTAAGCCTCTTTTGAGCATCACCTTGTTAATAGCTGTCAAATGAAGAGCTGTCAAATGCAGTGAGTGAGGCAGACAGTGGTGGTTTATAGTTACCTGCTGGTGCAGACAAGGCTGCAGCAACCAACCTGCTCTGGGCACCAGTTTAGAGCTGGTGATACCCACAGTCACCATGGTTTAGTCCCAGTCTCACCTGTACTCACCTCACATCCAGCTGGCAGAGGGATGGATCCCCATTGCTCTTGGCATCCAGCAGCAGGACCAGGGTGAGTGCACAGATGTTGCTCACATTAACAACCACACCATGTTTTCAGCTGTGGCTTCAGGAATCTTATGCTTCCAATAGATTAGGGCCCTGTGCACCCACCTCAGCTGGAGGGAGTGAGGGGAAGGGGCAGGAAGCAGCCTTTGCACAGCCCAACACAGTGGTAGTGGCAGAAGGGCCGTGGCCATGCAAGGGTCTCCTCCCCAGTGATATCCCTGCTGCCAAGCAAAAGAAATCTCTGTCTTCCCAAAAGTGATGAGCATGAAGCTCAGGGAAAGGTCTTCCTTTCTGGGTCAGCAGACAGCACCACTTCCTGAGCTAATGGGGAAGGAGCCCTCCATTGTTACTGCAAATTATTCCCCCTAAAGTGCTGACAGGATTCCTTATTTATTTAGCAGACATGAAGTAACACCCTCTGTGCAGCCCAGTGCTAATGGTAGCAGTTCTTGGCCTTAGCACCTGCAGCTGGACAGGCTGCCTCTCCCCTTCCCACTCCCTGAGCTGCTGCAGGGACAGCTTGCTGGGCAGTTAGCTGGAAATAGTGAAAAAAGTCCTGATTCTGAAGAATAACAAGTATCACTGTAAAGCCACTACCTCTCCTGGGCACACTGTCCATAGAGGGACCTTTTTTTTCTTTTCTATAGGTGAAGAATAATTACAAATAAATACAATCCTACCAGAGTAATAGGTGACAGTGCAAACCATTAAGCAGGAGCCATGGCACATGCAAGTTTGTCTCTGTATCCCTCAGCCCTGGGCATCCCAGCTGGGGTCCTGCTGCTCTCATACCCCAGAGGAGAGGAGTGGATCACTAGTAGCAGAGAGAAACTTCTCTGTGGGCCCAGTTTGCACAAAAACTGGGGAGCCTCACTGTGTGTGAAAAAGGGAAGAAGTTAAATTACCCCCCTGAGAAGGCCCTTTGGTCTCCTCATCTCAACAGGATGCTGTGGTGCCCACAGCCAGCAGCTCAGCTTGGGGCAAGGGGTGAAATTCAAGCTCCCCTTGCACGTTAGAGATGAGCTGATCAGCACCTGCATCCTCTGCCCAGCTTACCCAAGAAGCAGGGAGCATCTCCCAAGTCCTTGCTCCCTCCTGCAGGTAGAAGGTGAAGGGCTGACCCCGCACAGCACTGTGCTCCCTGGGACTGGATGTGTGCATCCTCCTGGGGAGACACCAAGGGAACGCTAAGACTTTGGTGTTTTGACTTTGCTTCCATTTCTCCTTAAATTTCCCCCTTGTCCGTGGCAGAACGGGACGATTGCCAAGGGCAGGGGAGGAGCTGATCAGTAAACAGGACACCAACTGGGGACACTAAATCTTCTAAACCCTTCCCTGACAAAGGCAAACGCCGGCGTGACCACTCCCATCACACGCAGAAACAGGCAGGGTCCTCTCCTCGCTCTCGGGGCTCACTCAGAGATCCCACACTTATATTAAGTTTTTAATAAAATATGAGCTCACATGTCATTGTGCAACCGACCTCCTGATGGCCAAAGAGAACATTTTGTGTGCCGGCTGCAGCTGGTACCACGGAGTGTTTATTGCTCTCCATCGCTCCCGGGCTTCTGCAGCAGGGGGAGGAGTGCAGAGATTTGTAGAAATCCCCCC
Organism: Ceyx cyanopectus; assembly: GCA_013401355.1. Classification (NCBI taxonomy): domain Eukaryota; kingdom Metazoa; phylum Chordata; class Aves; order Coraciiformes; family Alcedinidae; genus Ceyx; species Ceyx cyanopectus. The sequence continues at coordinate 9,075 of VYZU01041819.1, forward strand.
TCCATCATCTTGCCACCTTTTTTTTCTCTTTAACACAGCAAAGCATGAACTCAGAAACGAAACGTTTTGATTGGGTTTCTGCCATGACTGAAGCAGTGATAAGGAATGTGGCTCAGCTGAAACACACTGGCTCCCAGCTTTATTTTAGCAGCTCAAAAGAGATTTTCCAGCGACTCTCGATTTTGAGAGGATGTTTCTGGGCAATTAAATGCCCAGTCTTAAGATACAAAACTCATCCGAGGAGATGAAACAGAGTCAGGTTTGATAATTAGGACTGCAGAAATGGAGTCTGATCTGATCTTGAGTATTATAAAAACAGGGCCCAGGGAATAGACTGCTGCTTTCAGTTTAGTTAATTAGTTTATACACTGAAACTATGAATAAAAGGGCTGTGCAGTCGCTTTGGCTTTAGTAGTAACCCTGCAACCATGACAACAGTAAAGCATTACTGAATCACCATGACAAAGAACGAAAGATGAGGGCTGCTGCCACAGAAAAGCTAACTTGGCCCGTCAGAAATTCAGTGTACGTGGAAAAACACATCCTACCGTTGTTGCTTTACTTTAATCCCCGGGTTTCAGTGTTCTGTGAAAACAAATATTTTGGAGTAAGTTTTGAGCAGCTCACACACGTCTACGTCATTTCATCAGCTGTTGATAGCAGCAATACCTTGCAAAACCAGAATATAAAGCAGTTATTTCTTACAAAACTGAGATCAGAATATTTAGAGGCCAGTGCTGCCCCTGCCTGCACCTGCCAGGCCACAGCCTCCCCAGTTTAAGCAATTAATCTTCCCAATAGCAATAGCACTGTGTGCCTGGGAGGGTGGATGAGGTGCTCAGGCTAAAGGAGGTAACTCAAAAAGCATTAAAAAAGTGATGGAGAACAAAGTCTGCCCCGAGACAGTCCCAGCTCTCGTGGGGCAGGGAGAGGGACAGTCTAACTCTGAGCCCTTCCTCATGTAGCTGGAGCTGTGCATGGGAAACCTGTTAATAGTGTCAGTTCAAACTGAAATTTAATAATTATTTAATTTAACTTAATTTAATTTAATGTAATTAATTAATAAATGAGTATTTAGGTTTTGCTTTTCCAGCAGCTACATTTTCCTACTAAGGAATCACCCAGGCAGGTAATTTTGGAACAATTATACTTGTCTTTTTTGTAATAACAGATGTTAACAGCAAAGAATGGAAGGAAGGAGGATGAATAAAAGCCTTCCAAGTGCTTAATTCTACAAGATATGAGTGCCTTATCTTCGCTGGCCAGTCAACAGTAATATTTCTCCCTCCACATGGCTGATTGCCATTCTTCTTTTTGCATCATCTCTCAGCGATATTATCAGAAAAAAAAAAAAAAAAAAAATTAAATATATATGTATATATACGGAAAAAGGTTCCTGGAATTCTACTGCAAGAGCAAACGCAGCACCGGCAGGAATTTTTAGGTTGCTCATTACTTCCTACCGGTTAAAGCACAAGCATTGAGATTGTCTTAAGCAGGCAGATGTGTCCGGGAGCAACGTGTCGCCTTCCCGGCTGCCTGCCACCTCCTCCCATCCACACTCCCCCCAGCGTTACAAGCCAGCATCGGACACAAAAAACGAGGGCTCATTCTGCCACCCATAGGCAGGAGCTGCGATGCTGAGCTTCACCCACTCCAATTTCTAGGTATATTTTAAAAACCAGTATGCACTATGCACTTTGATTTATAAAGGACAACAAAATCAGGTCACCTTCTGAAGTAAACCCCCCCAAATGTAATATTTAAGACTGCAAAGTCAATTGAAGTCTCCATACACACCACTCTTCAAAAGCTTACTTTTGGAGCCCTACTTCCCAGAAAAGGGGAAAGACATCACCTGCTGGTGGGAAGTAGAGAGGAAACCTTTGTTTTCCTTCACTTTGCACACAGCATTTGCTTTGCTTTCATTAAACTGCCTTCAACTTGATCAATTAATTGTTTTCCCTCTTATTTTCTCCCCCCTGTCCTGCTAGGGTGTGGAGCAGTTTGGTGGGCACCTGGCATCCAGACAAGGTCAACCCACCACAGTGTTATAACCAAGCAATTACATGCAATTAGCAAATATTTGAGAATTATTTTGCTGTTTGACATTTTTAACTGTCTCCCAATTTCCATGACTATGTTAACTACCTAGAGTCCTTGTTACACATCTAACAGTCTCAAATATCTTTGTATGCCCCCAGCATCTAATCAGCATCTCACCAAATTTATTCATTTCCTTTCCAAAAATTCCTCTGCTCTGAGCACTAAAGCACTAAGAAACTGAATGTAGAAAACATATATTATGCATTTAAATATGCTCTTAAGTCTCACAGAAGCTTCAAAAATCCAGTGGGGATATGAAACCTTTTCAATTTCCCCCCCCTCCCCCCCCCATAATCAGTAATTACTAAAACACTTCGGTGCTTCAGAAGTTGCACGAAACTAAGCTGCATTTTTTTTTTTTACATTTGCAGTTATTTCCTTTTATTGCCACAGACAAAAAATGTATTTTTTTTGTCAAATTAAAATGTCTTTCCTTCCAAACGCAGAGCTGTTCTAGTGTATCAAGCACTTTTACTTACTGCTTCAATCACTCCCCTGTTCCAAGCAGAAAGAAAAACCAAAGCAGAAGTCTTTAATAAACTTCAATGCTGTTTGCAATAGTCCCTGCCCAACAGAGCCTGCAGCACCCCCATTTTTCTTTGTATTGTCCCCTATTTTTTGCCAAAGATCTCCAGCACCAGCATCCCTGCTTCTCCAGCAGAAGGGAGAGCTGGGATGCCACGCTGGGATGAAGAGCCATGGCCAAGAGTGAACACAGCTGCCCACACACCAGACCCCAACTAAAGCCCTGCTGCTGGGCCAGGTGGCCCTGGATCCACAGCCTCACCTACTTTTATGGATGACATTTGGATGACACAGGTGGAAAAATCTCACCTTGCTCTGCTCATTGCTGCCTTGGCACCAGTGTATGCTCAGCATGTCTAAGTGGAGACAAGCTGCAGTCCAAGTCACTCTATCCCCCAAATACTGCAATTAAGGAATATTTTTGGTACTTACTCTGCAGTTTATGAGTAAATCTCAAAAGGATCTGACAGAACAATCTCATCAGCTTTTTGGATTCCTTTGTCAGAGTATAGAAGTTGTTATCCAAACTTACCTGCTTGGTTAATCTCAGCTCCCCAGACATTCAGCTCCCAAAGCTGGGTTGTCAGGTGGCTGAGAGCCCCCAAAGCTGGGTTATCAGGGGGTTGGGAGTCATCACTGTCTCAGCTAAGAGCTAGGAAAGCATCACATCCAGTGTATTTCTAATTAAGCTCATACTGCAGTGGTGCCACATGTTAGTGTGCTTACAAAGGCTTTACCAACTAGCAATTCCTCTGGCTGCTGTAGAAGCCTGAGCAGCAGCTGACAACTCAATCTGGTTTTCCTGGAGGTTTACACATTGATTAATAGATCACAAAATAAATCTTGAAGCCGTGTCCCAACTTCGAAGTCTTCCCCAGTGATAAGTTTTCATATGTAAAGATACCCCATACCAATAACCCAGAAAATCTTTATTGGAAATTATCCCCAGACTTCAGTTGTTTTATATCCACAACTTGCAGATGGAAGAAACCGTGAGAACAACCTGTAGGAGCTGGTCTACAATTTAGCTAAAGACAAGTTGCTTTTTATCTTAGTCTTGTACAACTCTCCCTAAAGCTTGTAACTGGCAGTAGCTAGACCACAATGAACTGGTTTTTGGTTGTTTTTTTTCCTTAAACCCTTGTTTTATAGTCAAAATAATTTTAGAACAACAAGCCAACATTGAGAGGTCCCATCCTCACAGCCATGATGAAACCAAACTCACTGGGTTGCTTTCACAGCACCCAACATCCAAACTGCAAGGTGTTTTTTTTGGAGAGGGTTTTTTCATCAGGAGGTGGCACAGGCCAGCATGAGCTGCAGTGACTCACAGGTAGCATGGGAAAATATATTTCATGGCTCAGAATTAGTCGGAGACTTTCCCAAGAGGCAGTGGTGTTGGCAGAGCACCCTCCTGGGCTTCCTGTGAACTTGAGCCAGGCAGCAAAGGCCACGGCAGCACTACTAATTACAAAATGCTCCAAAGTGACATTTTAAGTGACACTATCAGGAACCTGCAGTAGCTTCAGCAGAATTAACCATTTTTAGGATGTCAAATACATACAAGATGTTCAGAAGAGACCACTGGTGGCTCTGAGAGAGCAAATGGAGCTAGTGACATCACCAATGCCTTGAGATATGCCTGGGCGCCATGACTGGAGCTGCCCAGCACTGCTGTGCCAGTCAACCAGCAAGTATGAGACACAGACATCTAATCCATCTCGCCACCTCAAGTGAAGAAATCAATGTGCATGTCAAGAAAAGGAGGTTGAAAACAACTCATTCCCAACAGTCCAAGGGTGAAACCCAAGAGGCTCCATTTCAGAAAGGCCAGGGGCTTCCACTTGCTAACAGGTGAACAGGGCTGTCCACCCACTACCCACCTCCTGTCCCTGTTCCTCACTGTGTGCTGCCTCAATGGCTGCTGAGATGAACACAGGTATAAATTAGAACAAGCAAGTTCAAACTCTCAAGAGAAAATGTGTGAGCACTGATGGATGCAGGAACCAAGCTTTTCACAGCAGAGTGAAAGCTCAAGTCCTTGCATTCCTCCTTTTCACTCTTCCTTTCTGTATTAAACAGTGTGCTGGTCGTACTTACCTGCTTGGGCTTTTCACTGTGGCTAGCAGAAAAGCATTAGTTTGGCATCAGATTGAGAGGAGAACAATTGTTATTGCTCTGCAAGGAAGTGAGGAACTGGAGACAGCAGGTAAGGAGGGAAAGCACCAAAGCCCAGCTCTTCCTCCACACAGGATTCCCTTCAGTGGTTCATGCCAAAGGAGCTCACAGCACCTCTTAGAGCTTCCATTTCAAATTGCAATGCAAGCAATAAATACATGGGCTACACCCCAAAAAAAAGCAGCCTTTTGCAGAAGAGATTGTCTAAACATAGGTGGAGTTGGCAGAGTTGAGGATCAACCACTGTAAAGGTTTTGCCACAGTTTCCATTCCTGATCTTTAATCCTGATACTAATCCTTATTTTTAATCTAAGTATTAGTATATTATTTACAAAATCCTTATCTAGAGACAGAGGCCCATTGGCTTTCTGCACCCATAGCTGTGGCCACACAGGAGCTAAAGGGTCTGCAGAGGAGGGAAGAGGCCATCAGAAAAACTGATGAAGGTTGCCCACACTGAAGAAGACCCAGACCCCAGGAGATCCAGCAAGGGACTTCCCTGGAGGGAGCAGCCTTTTAAACTTTTAGGGAATAAAAATCTCAGGTGAACACATTTTTGCCATGATCACTGGAATAGTTTCATCCTTGGAGAAGCACATCAGGGATTCAACACCTTTGTTCCTCTTTACCCAGCGTGCCAGCAACACCAGTGGCACCAGCATGAGGGAGCAGCGGGTGAGAGAGGAGACCAGTCCTATGACTGTATGGAGACAGTCTGGAGAAGCACAAAGTTAACAAAAAATATATGTATTTTGTCCCCATGGCTTCAAAACTCTTAAATTACAAAGTGTTTGAAAGGTTCTTTGCTTCAGGGCTCTTCAGCTTCTGCAATAAATCTAAATCCACCTGCACTCCCATCGCCCTCACTGACAGGCAAGAGAAGCAGAGGTGAAAAGGAAATAGGGAACAAAGGCATCAAAATAAGATTTATTATTTAGAACCGAGATTTGGAAGAGACAGACATGGCAGATAACAAAGAAACAATATGCCAGGCTCCAGCTGTGAGAAAGGATGGTACTGAAAGGCTTCTGGATGGGCAAATAGAAATTCCTATTTCTCTGGTATCAAAAACAAAAGAGTGAAAAGGTCAGAACATTCTGGTCTGGAACTGTCTAAGGGGGAAGCAACTGAGGTCCTTGAGTGCATAGCACAGCAGCAGAGGGTTGGAAGAGTTTGGGGCCCAAAGGTAACAACAAGAGCAGCACTCTTTCCCATTCCTTAGGAACGGTGCAAAACCCCATCTTTCTAAAAGAAAAATAAAATAAATAAAATAAAATCTGAGTAGTCCTTTATAATAAATGATTACTCATGAGATTATTGCTACAAACTACTTTGTACATCACCTCAAATCCAGGAGACAGCTGAAAACCATTGTCAGTGACTCAAGAAAAAGAAATCTCCCACTACATAATTTTAGCTTGTTGAAGGCACTTTAAAATCTTTTAAAAATTGCTCCAATTACCGACTCATCTGTAGAAGGATTTTTAGTGTTACATTTAAAAGCAGAAGTGACTCAAGAACTGTACTTAGCTTTAGCAAGAAAATGCAGCTGGTCTGTAAGAAAAAGAAAGAGGTAAAAAGGGAAGTGACAAGTACAAACTTACTCTCTGGTGAAGTCTCTGTAGGTTTCTTTACTTGATTGAAACGGATTTAAAAGAGAGTATTATCTTTACAAAAGAACTGTGAGAAATTTAAATGGAATTGGAATTTATCTTCTTCGTACTAGAATCTGAATATGCGTGCCCAGCTTCTCTTTTGGAAAATTACTTAAATTACAATTAACTGTGAAACAAAAAGTATTTGAAGGAGTGCCTCCTCCTCCTCCCTCTTTCTCCAGCCGCTGCTTATGGGAACCTGGCTCACAACAGAAGGGAACAATTTGGAACAAAATCCTTTTCCCCCAAAATAATTCTCCTTTATTTATTTTTTTTTGCATAACATTTTTGTATTTCCAACTATAAATAAAAAAATGATTAGAAAGAAGTTACAAAATTGTGTTGAATGGACCAGAACGGCACAGAATTTCTCACACATGATAAATCACTTCCCATCTTCCTCTTCCTCCTCCTTAGCCGTGGCAGGGCCTCGTGCTTGGCACCGTAGCTGAGGGGGCCACGTGTCAGTCGCTGACGATCTCATTTTCAGAATCTAAAAGAAAAAAATAATGGAAAAAAAAATAATAATCCATTTATGGATTTCACATATAGGAGAAAACAAACACAAAACAAAAAGGCCACGTAAGCTCGTGGACCCAGACTGCACAGAAGATGTTTCTGCCAGAGTGTGCCAGCTGCTGCACACAGTTTGGGTACCTATGTTAACACATCACCCACGTTGTACTTAGAGGCATAAACATACTTATGTTGGTGGCAGAACCTAAGCATCTTGTGGAGTCACTCAGAGCAGAGTCCTGATTCCTGCAGGGGAAAAGCTAGTTTCCTAGGAGGCAGACAGAGAAGGCCAGTGAAGATGCTCTGTGTTCATCTGAGTTTATGGGACTCTGTTGCCGAGTAGGATGGCAAAGGGATGCTTGCTGGGGAAAGTCAGGGGCACCAGCTCTCCACACCTGCAGGCCTAGCAGTACGGCCCAAGCTCCCTTCCCTTGTCTACCCCAACTCTAGGATCACCTTCCCACCTGGGAAGCAGGGATGCCACTCCCCTTGCCAGCAAAACACTAGGCAGGGATGGGGATCCATCAGCCTCCACCACCCTTTGCAGACTGCAGGCTGAGCTGGACACGAAAGGGTATGGAGATGCTGAGGGCTTGAAATGACAGCAACCAGCACAAAACACCCTGAGGGTGCTGAGAGCACCGTGCAAGGCTGAAGTAGCAGCACCACAGGGCAGTGCCACTATGAGTGTCCTGTACCCTGCTGCTGACATGCTCGCAGTGACGTGCACCAAAGCCCTTCAACTCTGCAGTGCAGAAACATGCAGCAGGTCTGTAAGCACACACAGGTTTGTTAGCACACCCTAGGCCAGATGCTTTCCAAGCATGGCAGTGAGTCTCTGAGCAGCAGGGAAGGGGAGGGACGCTGGGGGAAGCACCGTGCAAGCAGATGCCGGCTGTGTCTGGCATAGCTCCTGGTGGGTCTCCACGTGTTAGGCTTTGCTTTTATTAAACCCAGTGCCAATTTTTTCCCTCTTTCTTGCTCGGCCTGATCACAGGGAGAACCACTTTTCAAGGAAGTAAAAAATTGTATATTGATTGTAATTCCTTCCTGAGCTTCTGATCAACATCAGTTCTGCAGATCCATCTGAATCCACCACCATACTCCGCTCACAACTGATAACCAGCATTTGGCACAGAAGTTCATCCAAGCAGATGACAAAATTCATTATCTCAGGGAAGAAGCTTCAGACAGAGTGGGCCTGATCCCTGGTTACCACCCAAATCAGCCATAAAACCAAAATCAGAGCAAGCTCTCCATACAAACCCTGGCTTAGCCCACAACCCAAGAACAACGCCCTCTTAGCCTGAAGTCTGAACAGGTAACAGCACAGAAGAGATCAGTGAACTTGGTTATACTCAACATTTTCTCAGTGCTGGTGAGAATGATGAGAAAAAGGCAGTGATTGCACATCTTGTAGCTGCTGACTAACAGTGAAAGAGATACTAGATATCATCTATCTAGCCTGATAAACAAAAACTGAATGCTGAGGGATTCTTTTTTTTTTACCCTATGTGCAAAGTACTTAAAAACAATAACAAAAAAGTAAATAATTCTTGGGAATATTTTATGTCAGACCTAAGAATATACATTTGAGAAGGAATGGCAGATTGTTGTGTTTTTTTTTCTTAAATTTCCTGGTTTTTACAAGGTGTCAGTGCCTTAAATACCTCAGAAAAAAACTAAGACACAAAAAAAGTCCCCAAAAGAATAGCTCAAAGGCTCTCACCATGCCCATCCTGTCACCTGAAACTCAAGAGCAATGTTGCTGTAGGTGTGCTCAGTGGTGCCTTGCTACTGCAACACCAAGTATACAGATCTGCACCTTTCTGAGGGGAAAAAAATAATCCCAACTTTTCCTTCTGTTCATCTGTGACTACAACAACGGGCCAAATATACATTGTGAATCCATCCACTGGCAATACATCACAATAAATTAACCCAAGGTTCCCTTGCTCACCAGACTTTGAAAAACCAGGAACTTGCCACGGGAATTTCACTGTTCCAACAGATATTGCATGCAAAAAGTAGGATGTTTTCTACACATAGCTTCTCCACACTTATCAGTCAAAATCCAAAGCTTAACGAGGCTTTGCATGTAAGACTGGAAATACACAGCCTCTAAACTCTTCTGCAAAACTCATTTCAAGGGAGAATTTTTACAGGCAAATATAGATACAAGTGTATATAGCAACAATCTTGTTAGCACACTACAGCCAGCACTGAAAAAAAAGAGCAGAAAGGACCACATCATTTACAAAATGATGCCTCCTGGTTTGAGCTTGACTTTCAGATGAATCACAAGTAATCTATTTCCTGACAGAGCTAACGTCAGTATCACAGTACATCCACATCCCTCTGAGCAACAAATTCTTTCATAAAGCAGAATTTGTAACCTGACAGCTCATCAAATCCATTTCATTATGTCGCACTTCTGGACCTTATCTGCATTAATAAAAGAACAGTCACCATCAGGGTTGGAACATCACCTCCCTGCTGCATCTGCAGGGATGGCTCCACAAACAGACCTCCCTCCTGAAAAAAAACAATTACCTCCCCAGTCAGATGTTGACGTGTGTAAGTCACAATACAATTCCCATCTGATCAATGGCTTGTTTCAGGACTATATAGACAGGAAAACAATTGTGTTTACCAGGTTCCTTCAGAAGAAACACCACAAGGATCAGATGCACACCAGTCAGCTTGCTCATATACTCCACTGAAGCTCAGCCTGCTTAAGCCCAACACCACAAATCAAAGAAATGCTCTTCAAGCATTCAATCAATAACATCTACGGCAAGAAATTACACATTATTATGGTTTTCCTGGTTTAGAAATTCAATCCCATGGCAAGTTATTAATCTGTGACCACAGATAGAGCATGAACTCCCTGCTCATACACTCTGAAGAAAGGCCATAGCACATGAGGAACCCTACGCCCCTCCAGCACTGCCATCCATCTCCACAATCACCAGAAATCAGAGAAGGTTCTACAAGGAATGCCAGCAAATCTCACTGAGATACAAAACACAGTCATGAACTGTTTCATTTCAATCTCACTTAGAAGAAGTTGAACCTTTTGCTTAATTAGGAGAGACACAAAGAGGTCTCAGAGAGGTGTGCTGAGGTCACATCACATCCGAAAGGAGACTTTAGTTACAGCTCTCCAAAGCCAACTTCCAAAGAAGGTAGGAGAATGGATGTTTTTCCCATTCCAACATTCTTCAACTAATCAACACCATCACAGACCCACCAAGTGCTAAGTCCAGGAGGCTTGTTTGAAAAAATTTTTGGAATGCTCTCAAAAGTGAAAATAGCACACTGGGACAAAAACCAAAACCATCAAACTTGAAAGGAAAGAGCAGCTATTGACAAAGACAAGTTAAACTGATGGCTGATTCGGAAGCATGAGATGTCCTGCCACAAATACCAAACGGCAAAACCTGCAATTTAAGAAGTTCATTTAAGAAACACCACTGTTTAGCATGAGATAGCCCGATCCCCAAACACAGTAGGTGCAAAGATACTACCACGTTTCACCTGTCAATGGCAAATATTACAGAGACAAGAACTTATAGACAGCAAAAAGGAAGCACTTTGGAAGTAGGTGTTTACTTGTGGCTTGAAGACAAGAGTTAAACATGCAAAGAGGCTGCAAGGGGCAATTTTGCATTCTTTTGAGTGAAATCTTTGACAGGCAGGTTGAATCAGGATTTGCTGAACAGCACCAAACTGCTCAAACGTGTCTCCCTGCTGTCTCAGTCTCCCTGCTTTGCATCCCTGTGGCAGACAAGCAGTGCTGGCAACAGTGGCAATCCTTCCCACCCAGCCCCATGCCAAGCAAGCTGGGATGCAGTGGGAAAACAGGATGTGATTATGTGCTTAGATACTCCATCATGATGTACAGCAATTGGAAAGCCAAATTAATAGCATATGGGCAAACTTAATTTAGCATTTTCAAGCTACTGGGTGCATGACTCGGCAGTTTAAAACATTCTTTCAAAATTTATATTAAGGATCTGTGAGCTATCTCATCAAAAACTTGTATTTAAAGCTGAGGATCTGTACTGACTTCACACGTGTCTGTGCAGAGCACTGCTGGGAACACTGGGGGATGGCAGAGCTACAGGACATGGCTGCAGGCCTGTAACTGGTGAGGCAAAGGTGTTCTAGCCAGCAGGTTTGACTCCAGTTTGCTGCACATCGAAGCAATATTCAAGTCAGGAATAACGTTAGTACAGTTCTGGGATCTGCAGAGTAATATCTTTCTGGGTACAGAGCCCCCACCTCCCAAAGGTGCAGTATGGATCCCTCAGGTCCCTCTCACTCGTTTGCTCACCTCTTTCTCAAGAAGTCCCATTTATTCCACCTCGTGTCATTTGCTTAATTGCCACCAAGGGGTCAAAGCACTCTTTGACACGACTGACACAACTGAGGGCAACAAAACGTAGCGTGAAATTAACAGCAGAATTGCAGCCACGATGGTTATCAGAAAATGAAAATCACAAATACCAAAATGCAAACATCAACCTCTGAACTGTTATTCGGCCCCAGCCCCAGCTAAAGATGCAACAGTTGGGAACAGCCACGAGAAACACAGATGCTGCATTTAAGCCTTGCTCAGGCAGGGTGCCCGTCCTGCCCACCATGCAACGCAGCTGCCAGCCCAGGAGAGGAGAGGAGGGTTCCCAGCACACTGCTGTTTGGAGCACAGCTTTCCAAACAACGCAGAACACAGAGCCAAGCCACACCATCGGATGCACCAGAGTACAGGAGTATCAAAGCTCTTCCTGCACGTCCTCTCCTGATTTCTCCTGCAGCCTACGCCACCGATGGCGATCACCATGAGTGCCTGCATCAGGACCAATCTCATCTCTTCATGTCCTCGCACTTAAATGATGCCAGGATTAAGTCAAAAGGGTGTTTTTTAGCCCTTTTTCATCATAGGAGAGACACAGTCTTCGTGCCTCTTTCACCACCTACCAAACTAGCACCTCCTCAGTGTATCACTGGCAATACTGAAGATACCATCTCCTTAAGAAACCCATTTAACGTTCCAGTCTGCTCTGCTCTGCAGCAGCATAACACAGAAACACTGCAGCAGGCAGGGGATTTCAAGCAACATAACCTGCGAGGTGGCACTACATGAGTTCTGGAGCACCATTTCACTGCTACAGCTGCCAAGAGGTGGGATGTGTCAGCTATGGGCAGAACCTGAGGAACAGTGGAGGCATCACATCTGCTCCTTCTACACAAGCCAAGGGATTAGAGTCTGGAAAACAAACGCTGAGTTACCCAGAACAGCTGGGAATAGACACAATTCTACGTTTTAGAAAAACACTGGGTTTTTCACACAATTTTCAAGCACAAAATGTTTATTTTTCTTCTTTTTAATCTATACAATTTCTTGGGGTTTTTAGTGCCACTGACTTTGTCAGTATACAAGGGATGGACTATACAACAGGCAATAGCGACATAAACTGTAAGATTCAGTGCAAGCCAAAGGAAAACTGGTGTGAGAACATATTTTCCATGTTTGCTCATGAAGTATACAGACATGAATCTAAAAAACCCAAACAAATTAAAGATACATGTTACAGAGAGCAGAAATCTCTTACTACAGTAAGTATTTTGCCCAGGCAGAAGACTCTGCATAATTGTCTATAAAATTCAATTCTAACTGAATTGATGGAATAATATATTCAAAGGGTACAAACAAAATAATTTAGACAGATATAATGCTCGAAGTACAATAGAACTATACAATTCACAGCTTGGCAGCACAGCCCTGCCCTTCAGCAGACGGTATAAAATGTCATTGCAGTAGAGATACAGAGCAACGTGCTTTTGGATGTGACCGCATGGCTCGTGACCTGGGCCTGGAACACTCTCCCTTAACACTTGTGAGGGAAAGGAGACTTACCATCAGCAAACCAGCTTTAGTGGTTAATCTTGTGCCTTTAGACTGAGAGGTGCAGGTGGAGACTCTATGCACAGTAAAATGGGCAAAAAGCAACCTTCAAACAGGAGAGAGGTGTCCATGCCACCTAGAGCACAAACTTAATTAAAACTAAAAAAAATAAAAGAAAAAAAAATTAAGAATTTGCAAAAAAATAAAAAGGTGGTGATACCTCAAAACTGAAGTATAAGATATGAAAGAGAATATCTTCACATTTTAATTCTGTTTTAGTGTGAATACTGCTAACGCGTCAGTGGCAAAACACCGTTTGTAACGTCGGTGGCTGAACCAAGGCCAGAATAAACTCAAGTGCTGTACTTACATGGTTCTTACAGTGACCTGGAGGTACATTCTCCTATAATCAAGACTTGTTAGATTTCTTCACATAGGAAACATGCATTAATTTGTAATTTTAACTGAAACATAAAAGCCCAGTTGGGAGAGACAGCATAATCAAATTTGCTGCTGGTCCAGAAGAAAACAGTATTTGCCTGCTTGTCCGAGAAATACGTTGCCATCTACAACAAGTTTACTACAGACTGGGGGAGAGAAATGCACCACCCTGCCCGTATATACAGCTTACTTGGATCACTCTGCAAATGCTCCTATTTTAAAATGTGCATTTCACTACTCCTTGTACAAACACAAACTTGTTGATGGGCATCTCAGACAAACCTCACCCCACAGGTAGTTTTTTTTAATAGCTTCTGAAATGAAAACTCAACCCATGGCTTAAAAGAAAAGCATTTACAGCGGAACCAAAAGGAAGAATGTCGACCGTAAAACTTCAATATCTTTGCAAATAAGAAGTGCTTCAGCTCACAAGCAGATCGTAAATAAAACACACCTTTCAAGTAATTGTACATCTCTTTCCAGCTGGAACTGAAAAGCTGAAATTCAAGGCACTGTACTCCTGCAGGGGTTAGTACAATTTTCTAGTCATCGATTCAAGTACATCGACTTTAAGTGTAAAACATCGGAACGCAACAGAAGAAAGTGTCTTCAGCAACGAAAGAGGAGCCTGCATCGCTACGAGACAAACCACGTCGCGCGAAACCACCTCACAGTGCTCACCGATGCAGGGTATGGCTGTGTGCGCTAGCAAGTCCGGCCCCCCCCGCCTCCTCCAACAACACGGGGCACCTACACACCAAACGCTCCGCGGGACGGCGCCGAAACCACCGCTTCCTACAACCGGGCTAGGTCATTCGCAGGCGCGGGCCAGGCGGCTCGGCAGCGGGACGCCGCAGCGCTGCCGGGTACATCTGCAGGCAGGTTTTGCCCAGAGGTGAGAACCGGGCGATGCTCGGACCTCTGCCAACGCCGGGCTGAATGGCCGGCCCAGGCCACTGCACTCCGTAAACAGCTGTAGGGAAAACTCCTCCGTACTGACAGAGAGGCATCACATAGGGTGTCACTGGGCCAGAGAGGGCAGGCCCCGGCATAGGCACTGGCCGGGAGGGTGGAGTTCCAGGAGCTAACGCAGCGGGCATGGGGCAAGACGCTGGGACAACGCACTTTTTCCCCAATCCCGTTCTTACCGAATTAACCTACAAAAAGAAGAATACAAAAAAACGTCGCTGTTAAGCTCCATTTTCCCCACTTGCCACCCACTGGGGTGCCAAACTATGCTGGGACCCTGGAGATGCTGCTCCCTGCAGCAGCACAGACCCCCCGCTGCCATCAGCGCCCCTGAAAGCACCAGGGCAGCACAATGGTGGTCACAGCATTGTGGAGCTTGTGGGGTGGCCTTTCTTTTGTATTGTTTTTCATTTTCTTTTTTCCATTTTTGGTGTTTCTTGTTTTTGTTTTGTTCTTAAAGACCAAAAAAAAAATAATTGGAAATTAACAGGAAAAATTGATACAGGGAGGAGTGGAAAGTTTTCTGAATATAATCTGACTATTTAAAGAAGAAGAAAGAATCACTAAATAAAACTGAATGTCACCAAAAGCCATGAGAAACCTCGTATTTCCAGAGGAACTCAAGTATCTTTTATGCTTAGTCTTGTGCACAAAAATAAACAAACTCCAAGGACATTTACCTAACTCTCCCATTCTTACAGCCATCCTTAGAACAGGTTTTAACAATTCTAGCAAAAAAAGTTATTTCATCCTTCCTCACTGAAGTAAGGGCAATGAGAAACAGAAAGACATTTGCCATGGCAGTTAATACCCAGCACTGATGGTAGTTGAGACCAGGTGAGATAACCCAACAAGGACACAGCAGGAGCTGCTCCTGCCTTGGGGGCTCCTGGAACAGATTCCATCTACTTTTTCTATAATTCTATTAATATCCACTTCAATTACTGAGTTTTTGAATGCAAGGGGCAGACAAAGAGCTCTCCTTCCTAAATGTGGAGATAGTGGAGCTTCCCAAATTATACGCCCCATCACGCACAATGCCACGGAAACAATAGTTATCCCAAGTGCTGCCCACTTGCTCTGTAGATGGCCTTGGCAGCATTTCATTAGGTTTTTAATTTCACAGAGTTCAGAACTCCCTGCTGTGTTTCCCACCAAGCCAGTACCTATTCATGGCATAAGATAAAAAGGGTATTATTTAAGTCCGGGAATCTCCCATTAATTTCATATTTCACATTAATTTGATAAAATTGCTAGACAGGTGAAATTTCAGGAGAAAAAAGTGAATATAAATATAAGACTATGTGGAATGCTTCCTCCCATGTTTCTGATTTTAGTATCTCTTCTCAGTTAAAACAGAAATGGCAATGTCACTCTGGGATTTACTGCTTCGGGTCATTAACCTCTGCTTCAAAGCAAAATTTAGAAAAACACAGAAGTATCTGGGATCCTTCTTCATGTCACTGTCTCCAGTTCTCACCAGAAACCTGAATCTGATGGTGAGCATTGAGCTAAGAGAAATAGCTGCTTTGGTATAATGAATTGAACATTATCAATATATAATGATCCACCAAAATAACCAATGCACATTAATGATTTAAGGTTGCTCCCTCCAGCTTCATTGCATATTTCCAGGGAGCAAACCAGACACTTTAAGATGTAACAAGGTATGTCTCTTATGTCCTCCCCTGGATGGAAGTCTCTTGGTCAAAACCACTTTCTTTTCCATCATCTTTTAACTAGCTTAACACTTGCTACCTGTAGCTCCCTGCCTGCCCAGATCACCTCTCCTCTCAGGTACTGCTTTGTCATTTTGCAAGTTTGTTTTGCCAGCTCTGAAGCTGTTGATTATCAACTCAGCACACTAAACCCTTCCAGTGCATCTTCTGGGCTCTGATATTCTACCTGAAGCTTGAAGATATGGGTATAAATTGTTTCATTAAACTGAAGTTATCTTAGGAATCAAAAATAAGTGGTACAATATCAGACTTCTGATTCAGCTCAAGCAAAAAATGCTCAGAGATCACTGGAACCCAAAAGATCTTTATAGCCACAGCCTGCAGTCATATAGGATGAGCATTTGGGGTTATTTAAAATTAAAGGAGTGTAAAGCAGAAGTGGTTTTTTTCCTTTCCTAATTCACCTTTAGATGATACAAGACTAGTCATGTGGAATCAGATTGATTACATGACATAGCCCTGTGGATGGCATTACATCATTTTTAATACTACAGTATTCATTTACTTTGTTCTGCTTGTCATCTAGAGCCTGGTAAAGGCAGCCTTAAGCAGGCTGATAGGGTAGACACAGTCTCAAACTTAATGAGTTTAACAAATACACTGCAAAATTTATGTCTGTCATCACTGTGTAAAAAGTCTATCTGCTAGAGATATTTAATAGGGATATATTTATTTATTTTGGAAGGGAGGCTAGGTTGACATCCTAAAATATACCTTATATTATATGGGAAGTTACATTCCACACACCCCCCTTTCCCTCTGCATCTCAGTAAGCCTCCTCTACAGAAGCAATGCATTTACTGAATGAACACCTATGGCAGCATCTGCCTGCTGCCTTCATACATCCTCATGCCACCTCCTCTCCTGCACCTGCCAAACTCTCCCTGCACTAACAGACCTCTGTCTTGAGGGCCTGTGCAGCCACGTCTTGCTCCTGCTTCCCCAAAGACTTGATGATCCTAGAAATCTTTTCCAACCATAATGATTCTATAAAAAGCTTTGCCTTCAGCTACCAGCCTTTCTCTTGCTGCCATTGGTCCCCACCAAATAATCACATCTGCATTTAGAAACCAAGAATAATATATGCACAAAGAAGAATACACAGAAAAACATACGTAAAAATGAAACAAACCCCTCTAGACAAAGGCTATGTTAGCTCAGGAAAAAAACCAACAAATCTGTTCTTTGGACTTTAATTATCTACCTCATGCTCTATCAAGCGAGCTTCAAAGTGCCATCTGAGTGATATTTGTAGCTACAGTACCCTGAAAGTATGTAGTTAGGAGTTGTGTTTCACTTACAAACATTATCAATATTTATGTTTTCAGATTAGAACAGATAAAACTGAGTAATTCTGCCGTGAAAGCCGACTGTAACTAACACAACCCACTCTAAAACTGCAGGGTTTAGATGTTTTTTTTCTTCCAGCTACACTTTGATGGCTATATTATTAGCATTACTGTTTTACTTCTGTATGATGCAACAACCACTGAACCAAAACTGAATCACAGAACAGGGTTAAGAGCTGGCTACCAACAAGAGCAGGGCAGGGACTCTAATACAACTTTTTACCAGTTTGCTGAAAACCCAAAGTTATTAGGTGTTACTGAAGATTTGTGACTGTGCTCTTTTTGAGGTTCTTGGAAAGCTCTTCTGACATTCAGACTGGGAAGGCAGTGCTAGATAGTGGCAGATTCAACCCATTCTTTATTAGTCTTCCAATCCAATGGAGATGGAAGGTACAGTAGAAGGTGTTAACATCCCTTCCACACTGTTTTCACACTGGTAGCTATCTCCAGGAAGCTCTCTTCCCAGGCAGCCAGCTCATGAAATCAAGAGTAACAAATGCAAACAGATGCACAGCTCTTACTGGTGGTGGCTGAGCCCCAGCACACATCAGTGACTGACATGTTCACAGAACCCACCTTATTACACACCTGGAACATGTTTACAGGTTGGTTTTTTTTTAGAATAGTTTCTTTAAAACCTATGGAGCTATGTAACAGTATGAAGAACACAAATCCTTTTTGGTAAGCCCTTTATTCCCAGGCATCTTCCACTAATGCATTTAACTATGCAATATTCAGTTCTCCTTACACACAAGGCAGTTCATTTCTTCAACACAACAAGCATGAGAGAAATAACTATTATCAGACAATTCTTCCTAATATCTCCTATTGCATTTCAAATCACTGGTGACGAGAATCTCTATTTCCATGTTTATAAAAAAACCCCCAAACATTTGAAAAGGAGCACTTCAGACTCCTGTGACACAACTGGATGCCTCAATGTTCCAAACCAAATTGTAAGATGCATCAACCAGTATTCACAACCAAACTGACCAGTAACTTCCACAGAAACAAAGTTGAATTTAAAGTCTACCTTTGCATCCCAATTATTTGTTTTCTTCTGATAAAGAGGATGAAAATAAAACCATTCTCTTATTAAACACACCACACATTTACCTTCTGAGCTGATTTCCAATTACTTAGTTAAAAGGGGTACTGATAATATATTGTATACAAAAATTTGCTGATGGTGGTAGAAGAATCTCAAATTTATTTATTTTTTTTTAAAAAAAAAGAAAGTTAGTCCTCTGTTTCAAGGGTGAAAGACTTGAACTTGAGCACACAGCTACCCTGCATACTAAAACCAGTGGACAGACAGCAAGAGGAAATAATAAATTAAAAATAAAGAAATAAAATAACTCTAACCCTAAGGAGTAAGCATTTGTTGCATTTTTTCCTTTGGCCTAGAGATTAAAATACCTGAATATAGAGTAGAAAGTGGTCACTTGATCTGATGCTGCCTTTAGCATACCTTGCATAACAGAAGCCTTAGACTTCCACCCCAGGAGGATGCTCATCACTTCCATGGTGTCATGCACACTAATAACTTGCCCTAACAGCTTCTTGCTAGTTTGTTCCAGTCAAAAAAACCCCCACAACCAACAACAAAAAGGCCTAAGAATCACCACGTTTCAAATTTATTTAGCCTTTATTTCCAACATTAAGCCCTACTATAACTTTCTCTGATGGGCTGGAAATCTGTTCAGTGCTCCTTATTCTTTTCTTGTAAAGGCATTTGTGTATTTGATCTAAAAGATGACAAAAAGATG
>VYZU01041821.1:0-22858 GCA_013401355.1 Ceyx cyanopectus
CAGTTGATAGTGAAGAACTTCAATATTGTACATCTCATGTTTAAGCTTCAAAATTTCTTTTTAATTATTAGAGTTACATTATTATTTTCAAGAAGATTCTTAGGATCCATTAAAGGAGAGACACATTACTAATTCTGCAGATACTGATGTGATTGGCAAGATCTGACAGTAATCCACATAGCATACTGCAAATACATTCAATTACATCATCAGTATGAAAATTCATCCAAATAAACCATGTTCTATCCAGAGCTTTGTAGAAGCACTCGAGAGGAATTCAGTACAATTAATCATACAACGTATACTATCAGTATGTATCTTAGGTAAAATTCTGTCTTCACAGAACTACCTCTAAGCTGATGTGCCATTCCAATCTTAATTAAATAACCATAATAAAGCTTAGAAGGGAATCCCATGGCACATGGATCTTTGAATACTTCTCAGATAAAGAAATACTGAAATTCCAACCATTTGTCATAATCATGTCAGATGCAAAGATACAGCTTAGAAAAGTAGTTTGACATAAAATTTTTTCATGAATCAATGGTAACTGAAAAAATTCTTATGATATGAAGAATAAAAGCAGAGTTTAAACCTACAAGAAAGTTAGAACTTAGTATTCATCACTTTGCATATGTATATACACATATTTGTGTACAATACACATATATGTGTAAATACACATTTTCATTTATAATACTCATTTTCATCTTCCAGTACTTTTTGTTTAAACTGCTTTCCTGTACCTTCTAGAAATGTTTCTATTTCTGTAATCTAAACATCCTGAAAAAGAAAATGTTTACCTATAATTTAGAAAATTATTATTGAAACTGAATTCCTTCCCCCCCCGCCCCACTGACACTTCAACAGTTTAGTCACAGATCATGACAAACACAATAGGCAAACTTGTAATTTGGCCTTCCGCAACTTTGGAAAAGAAACNTCTGGGCTCTGTCCTTCAGCCAGCTCCCATTCCATGTCACTGCACAACCACTCAATGCGCACTTTTTAAGCTTGGGTGTGAGGATCCCATGGGAGACAATATCGAAAGCCTTGCTGAAGGAATACCTTGAAGTCAAGGATTTTCTGAACATAAAACCAAAATAAGTAAGTGTTATATAGCACAGAAACTTTACTCTGACTGGCAAATTATTGTCTCTGTGGGTTTGTTGGAATATGCAAATTAAGAAATTAATTGATATACGTATCTAGTTTATCATCATGTTGTTTTTAGATACGGGAATCAATGGGCACAAATATATGAATTCCTGTTTTTCAGAACAGATAGTGCAACATTTTTAGCTACTCAGTCACTGGTTCAGATCCTAAGCAGACAGAACTTTTAGAGTAAGTTATTTCAGTTGAAACCAAAACAGAAAACAATAATATAATGCACATCGAAAATAAGTTTTTTCAAGGAGACCCTCCAGCTCTTTTCTTACTCTATTTTCCAGTTCCTCAGCACCACTGAAAAGACTGGGACATCATTCTTACAGTTCTAAAAATAAAGTAAATGTTGTTAAATATACTGCATTTGCTTACAGAGAAAGCTGCATGTACTTGTGGTAATTTCAGTGAGCCACAGCCACTATAGAGGAAATGCTGCATTCTATTTTTAAAGTCTTCAAATCTTCATAATCAGGCTTTATTTTTTGCCGTTCACTAAGTAAGACTGCCATTTCCTGAAGTTTATGATTTACTTCACAACAAGAATGAAAGCTCAAAAGAACAAAGACATTTTCATTTCAGAAATTGCTTTGGTGAACTTTTAATTTTTTTACATTTTTAAATTTTGAGTATGATTCTCATTTAATGCACAGTCTATTTGTAAAGAAAAATCAAACCTGCTTTTTAAAACAATACTGTGGGTGCATCACCTTATGAAGGTGAAGCTGCTCTCAGTTTTCTTATCAATAATTCTACAAGTAAAGCATCCAACATCCAACGTATTAAGATTTACAATTTATTTATTTGCTGGTACAATTTAGTAGAACTGACCATGATTATTCATAGTATTTGGAAAGTGTTTTCCAACTTAAATCTAACAAACTTCTTAAAATCTGTTGCATGTCAGTTGATAGTGAAGAACTTCAATATTGTACATCTCATGTTTAAGCTTCAAAATTTCTTTTTAATTATTAGAGTTACATTATTATTTTCAAGAAGATTCTTAGGATCCATTAAAGGAGAGACACATTACTAATTCTGCAGATACTGATGTGATTGGCAAGATCTGACAGTAATCCACATAGCATACTGCAAATACATTCAATTACATCATCAGTATGAAAATTCATCCAAATAAACCATGTTCTATCCAGAGCTTTGTAGAAGCACTCGAGAGGAATTCAGTACAATTAATCATACAACGTATACTATCAGTATGTATCTTAGGTAAAATTCTGTCTTCACAGAACTACCTCTAAGCTGATGTGCCATTCCAATCTTAATTAAATAACCATAATAAAGCTTAGAAGGGAATCCCATGGCACATGGATCTTTGAATACTTCTCAGATAAAGAAATACTGAAATTCCAACCATTTGTCATAATCATGTCAGATGCAAAGATACAGCTTAGAAAAGTAGTTTGACATAAAATTTTTTCATGAATCAATGGTAACTGAAAAAATTCTTATGATATGAAGAATAAAAGCAGAGTTTAAACCTACAAGAAAGTTAGAACTTAGTATTCATCACTTTGCATATGTATATACACATATTTGTGTACAATACACATATATGTGTAAATACACATTTTCATTTATAATACTCATTTTCATCTTCCAGTACTTTTTGTTTAAACTGCTTTCCTGTACCTTCTAGAAATGTTTCTATTTCTGTAATCTAAACATCCTGAAAAAGAAAATGTTTACCTATAATTTAGAAAATTATTATTGAAACTGAATTCCTTCCCCCCCCGCCCCACTGACACTTCAACAGTTTAGTCACAGATCATGACAAACACAATAGGCAAACTTGTAATTTGGCCTTCCGCAACTTTGGAAAAGAAACAGAAAACAGTCAAAAACTTATCATTTCTTTGTACAATAATTAGCTGAAAATTTTTAAATTTTCACTAATGCTAGCCTAAAATCTAAATTAAAGCGTCAATCCTGTCTGTTTCTGAGAAAATGTTTTTACTTTTACTGGTAAAAAATATTAGAACCAAAATAAATTTAAAAGGAATAAAAGTCATGGTACATTAGTATTACATTAACTAACAATAAAAGTTCAGTAAAAATAATACAAGGCAAAGAATAGAATAGTGCACTGTGGTTTTATTGATGTCAGCAATGACAATTTGCCTCTTTCATATGTAAAAAGTATTCAGCTTCATATAACTCAGAACTTTTTAAAAAGTCTTTTGTGGTGTCAGGTCCAAAAGCCTTCTGCTCACACAAGCTTTCTTTCTTCTATCTTGTTCCTTGGAAAAAGCCAGAATTTCTTCTGGAATTCTTCAGCAATTTGGAGCTGCCAGTAAATTTCCCCCCACCCCAAGAAGGTTTCTAAATGAAAAGAATAAAACAGATAAGCATAAAGCCTCCCTTCAGTTTGTGCAATGTACACTTGACTGTTATTTTCTTTCTCCAAAAGAGTAGATACTTGCTTTTCAGTACTTAGAGGTGCAAGCCTTTTAAAGAATAAATCAGGTTGTACTGCAATGCAATAAATACAATCGGTATAAAACAAGGCAAGAAACTTTCTGGCAATGACTTTTCACAAAAAATGCAGTTTCTCCATTGGTACTGACTTCAATATGGAATTTTTAGCAAATGTGACAAGATGTAGATTAATTCTATCATGGAGCAAAAGAAGACCCAAGAAACAAGTGATGACCAAACATTCATAGGATCATATTCTTAAGGTTCTTTCAAGTTCCTCCAAAAGCTGTGATCCTTCAAAACACTGATTTCTGATTACTTGTTTCCCTGCTGTTTCATAATATCATGACATCCAATACAGGAAGTGTAAGCTCAAGATGTATTTTTATTATTGTTAGATTCTAATTCTTATATCCTGATTCTCTAGAAGAAACATCTTAATTTACAAACTTGATAAAGCTAGCCATTGACTAGCCTAAACTAGTACTGGTTCAAGGACTCAGTGTAGTGCTCTGATAAAATTCTGAATTTATGTTCTATATCCCACACTAATTGATATGAATGGATTTATCTTCTTCATGTCAACTTCAACCACAGTGAGATACTGACTATCCCATATTTCTTACTTCACTTTAATATGACTATTCTTATCACTTTGTCTTCATAATAAACACCAGGCCAAGGTTTCCTGCAAGTTTGAAACAATTGTTAATACTCAAAGTGTAGAACAGTGAGACAAGAAGCTGCTCAGAAGGATAAAATTATAGAGGGTTTGGGTTGGAAGGGACCTTTAATGGCCATCTAGTCAAACCCCCTCCAGTGACCAAGGACATCTTTAACTGGACCAGGTTGCTCAGAGCCCTGTCCAAACTGACCTTGAATGTTTCCAGGGACAGGACATCTACCACCTCCCTGGGCAACCTGATCCAGTGTTTCACATCCTCAGCATAAAAAATTTTCTTCCTCATATCTAGTGTTAATCTACCCTCTGATAATTTAAAACCATCACCCCTTGTCCTATTCCAACAGGCTTGTGTTAAAAAGATGGGGACAATTGTTCTTACAGGCCTTCATTAAGTACTGAAAGGCTGCAATAATGCCCCTCTTCAGCCTTCTCCAGTCTGACAACCCCATTGATCCTAATACAAATTTTAAAAGACAACTCAAGATTTAGAAAACTTAAGCCTCTTCACACTTAAGACCCCACTACATTGTGGACATAGATTATGAGCTGATATTTCACAATACTAATTCCAGATTCGTAAAGGCAACTTCAACATGTAAATAAGAAAACGGAAAGCTAATACAGAAAGCAGTATAGCTTCAGTTCTACATTGTTGTACTGATGCTAGTATTATGTCCTCTCTGTCAAGTGATGATTATACAGGTGGGTCTAAGAGCTTTTACTTCTAAGGTAATGTGTCTACTATATGGGCCTAATGTTTGATACACCCCTATCATAATAAAAATATGGACAGCAAACTTTACTTTTAGTATTGTCTAAGTTGCCTTTGAGAACAAGGCACCTTGGCATTTTAAATATAAAATATTACACTATTAAAATTATACTGATTTTACCAATTTATAATATAAAAGAATCGCCAACAAAGGCTCCTCATCCATTCTCAGGGAAAAAAAAAAANTTTAGTCACAGATCATGACAAACACAATAGGCAAACTTGTAATTTGGCCTTCCGCAACTTTGGAAAAGAAACAGAAAACAGTCAAAAACTTATCATTTCTTTGTACAATAATTAGCTGAAAATTTTTAAATTTTCACTAATGCTAGCCTAAAATCTAAATTAAAGCGTCAATCCTGTCTGTTTCTGAGAAAATGTTTTTACTTTTACTGGTAAAAAATATTAGAACCAAAATAAATTTAAAAGGAATAAAAGTCATGGTACATTAGTATTACATTAACTAACAATAAAAGTTCAGTAAAAATAATACAAGGCAAAGAATAGAATAGTGCACTGTGGTTTTATTGATGTCAGCAATGACAATTTGCCTCTTTCATATGTAAAAAGTATTCAGCTTCATATAACTCAGAAGTTTTTAAAAAGTCTTTTGTGGTGTCAGGTCCAAAAGCCTTCTGCTCACACAAGCTTTCTTTCTTCTATCTTGTTCCTTGGAAAAAGCCAGAATTTCTTCTGGAATTCTTCAGCAATTTGGAGCTGCCAGTAAATTTCCCCCCACCCCAAGAAGGTTTCTAAATGAAAAGAATAAAACAGATAAGCATAAAGCCTCCCTTCAGTTTGTGCAATGTACACTTGACTGTTATTTTCTTTCTCCAAAAGAGTAGATACTTGCTTTTCAGTACTTAGAGGTGCAAGCCTTTTAAAGAATAAATCAGGTTGTACTGCAATGCAATAAATACAATCGGTATAAAACAAGGCAAGAAACTTTCTGGCAATGACTTTTCACAAAAAATGCAGTTTCTCCATTGGTACTGACTTCAATATGGAATTTTTAGCAAATGTGACAAGATGTAGATTAATTCTATCATGGAGCAAAAGAAGACCCAAGAAACAAGTGATGACCAAACATTCATAGGATCATATTCTTAAGGTTCTTTCAAGTTCCTCCAAAAGCTGTGATCCTTCAAAACACTGATTTCTGATTACTTGTTTCCCTGCTGTTTCATAATATCATGACATCCAATACAGGAAGTGTAAGCTCAAGATGTATTTTTATTATTGTTAGATTCTAATTCTTATATCCTGATTCTCTAGAAGAAACATCTTAATTTACAAACTTGATAAAGCTAGCCATTGACTAGCCTAAACTAGTACTGGTTCAAGGACTCAGTGTAGTGCTCTGATAAAATTCTGAATTTATGTTCTATATCCCACACTAATTGATATGAATGGATTTATCTTCTTCATGTCAACTTCAACCACAGTGAGATACTGACTATCCCATATTTCTTACTTCACTTTAATATGACTATTCTTATCACTTTGTCTTCATAATAAACACCAGGCCAAGGTTTCCTGCAAGTTTGAAACAATTGTTAATACTCAAAGTGTAGAACAGTGAGACAAGAAGCTGCTCAGAAGGATAAAATTATAGAGGGTTTGGGTTGGAAGGGACCTTTAATGGCCATCTAGTCAAACCCCCTCCAGTGACCAAGGACATCTTTAACTGGACCAGGTTGCTCAGAGCCCTGTCCAAACTGACCTTGAATGTTTCCAGGGACAGGACATCTACCACCTCCCTGGGCAACCTGATCCAGTGTTTCACATCCTCAGCATAAAAAATTTTCTTCCTCATATCTAGTGTTAATCTACCCTCTGATAATTTAAAACCATCACCCCTTGTCCTATTCCAACAGGCTTGTGTTAAAAAGATGGGGACAATTGTTCTTACAGGCCTTCATTAAGTACTGAAAGGCTGCAATAATGCCCCTCTTCAGCCTTCTCCAGTCTGACAACCCCATTGATCCTAATACAAATTTTAAAAGACAACTCAAGATTTAGAAAACTTAAGCCTCTTCACACTTAAGACCCCACTACATTGTGGACATAGATTATGAGCTGATATTTCACAATACTAATTCCAGATTCGTAAAGGCAACTTCAACATGTAAATAAGAAAACGGAAAGCTAATACAGAAAGCAGTATAGCTTCAGTTCTACATTGTTGTACTGATGCTAGTATTATGTCCTCTCTGTCAAGTGATGATTATACAGGTGGGTCTAAGAGCTTTTACTTCTAAGGTAATGTGTCTACTATATGGGCCTAATGTTTGATACACCCCTATCATAATAAAAATATGGACAGCAAACTTTACTTTTAGTATTGTCTAAGTTGCCTTTGAGAACAAGGCACCTTGGCATTTTAAATATAAAATATTACACTATTAAAATTATACTGATTTTACCAATTTATAATATAAAAGAATCGCCAACAAAGGCTCCTCATCCATTCTCAGGGAAAAAAAAAAAGTTACTTTAACACAATATGGAGGAACTCCGTCTCAGGGAGCAAAGTTGTAATTATCAATGATGTAGTGAAAGGTAAAGCATTCTTCAATGGAAAGTTGTGGTAAAACTATATATGTCTCACTGGATCTCTTAAAACTTGCCCTGATAAACCACTGAACAGGTTATCAAAAACATGAAATAATAACACTATGCCATGCTTTCAAAAGCTTTAAGGAATAAAAAGGCTGAAAAAAAAATAGAAATCCACTTCTAGAAACCAACATTAAATATTCCTGAAGTTTTACATGCAAAGACATTAAAGCAAAGCTACACTATTGAACAAGTCTGGGTAAGCTGAAAACTATTTTTAAAAGGACTGTTTGATTTTCTGCCTACATTTGAAATCAGAAACATCATTACAACCAACACTTACTTTTGGAAAAGCTTAGTAGATTTTCATTCCTGGTTTCTCTCAAATCTCACTGTCTTCAGTTAGTATCTCATTAGGTAAAGTGGAATGGATTTCAAAATGGAACTGAAGATATCTGTTAGTATGAGATGTACTATGGGGAGCTATAAGCCATAGCTGGTATGTCCACTACAGTATCACAATAAACACCTCCTCACATCACTATCTACTAAACATGAAGGCAGCTAAACTGGACTCTATACAAGCTTCAGAAAGCAAGTTTATCTGGGAAAAGGTTGTCTGTACCACACAGAAAAAGCTTCCAGATACAGGATGTCATTATTTCTGTCACCAAAAATAATGATAATAGAATGTTCTTAAACTAGAAAAATTTCCACTTTTTGACATCATTAGAAATGTCCACAAATGCCACACTCCTGAAGGAATAAGATGTTCAATTTTCTAAATATTCACTATAATAAAGAGGAAAAATACCTGTATTACAAATTGTAGACAAAAAAAAAAAAAAGATTGTTTCAATTGGAACTAATACAGGAGATAACTAGGCTTAAGAAGCACCACCCAACCTCTATCTCTCTTGCTTCTCTATTTTTCTAACTTAGTCATCCTAGTATTCTATATGGAGTTTAGAATCTAAATGGATTCTAGGGTGGAATTTAGAATATGAGACCAGTTACATACCTTGGTGTTAACATCCAATAGCAGTTATTTTATGGTGAAATGCAGTTAATCTTATTACTGCAAATTTTTCAAATAAAAAGCTAAATCTGATAAAGCAACTAATTAAAATATTTACATTTATATGATCATTTTAATATAAAATACATAAATATTCTGACTACATTTTAACCATTCAGAGATAGTTTCCACATAATTAAAAGTCAGGACAATTCAATTATAGCAGCAAAAGAAGATGGCATTGAATGATCTGATCTATAAATGATCAAATGAATCTTCCTGTCAAGAAGTATGTGATGACTCTAAGGTATGCATAATCCCTACAATATTTGCTATTTCTAGTGTAGAAGATAAAGCACATAATATCCCAAAAGAGTTAGACTTAGAAAAGTAGCCAAAATTTACCAGTTTTAAGCTGCCACTAATCTTACATGGCATTGGGTTAATAAGTTCAGTTTTGGATGACAAATTGGCACTAATTTGAGCAGATGCTGAAGCAAATAATCCTGGAATAAAAGCAGACAGTGGAAATACTTCATTTCATCAACTGCAGAAGTGTATTAAATTATGAAGAAAAAGAAGGATGTATTTGGAACAAAAAGCGTATTTTTGAAAATTCAGGAAGTAATTGCTGGAAAGTTATATTAATCTGCATGACACATTTTCCAAAATATATCTTGATTATTTTTTTCCTGGATGAGAAGAACCCATTGATACTTGTTGACAAATGCTTTTCTGTTTATTTAATTGACACTATTTACCACCTGCATCTAACCCCTTTATTTAGAGATGTCTAAAAAACAATAATAGTTTTTGAAATGGGGTCAGGGAAGGGCTGTAACTATTTATTATGGTAGGTAAATTTTGATAACAAGTCTGCTGTCCATTTAAATCAGAATCCTGTTAGAATCTTCAAAGCAATGTATAACAAAACCTGCAAGAAACAACCACCTGTGCCTCAGAAAGGTTATTCCTTACTTGTCAAAAATTCATTCCCTCTTCATGAGATAAAGGGTCACTATCACTCTCTCTGGATGTCTGTTTTCCTTCCTCTCTCTGCTGGCCAAAGCCAAATACAGCTTTCCAGATTTATACTGTGAAATTAGAGAAATACCAGAAATATTATCTAAAGACAAAAAAAATCTCCCTGGTTTTGACTTCTGCCTACATTGAGCACATTTCATTTCATTAATCACACTGAGATTTCTCTGATCCAACTGAGTTGGTTTAGAATTTTGCTTAGTGTCCTGGTTTGGGTGAAAACCAAGCAAATTCTGTTGAGTGATTTTACTTTTCAGTTTAAGTTTCTAACGAACTGCACTTTCTAGAATTAGCAGCATGTTTTGCAGACAGTGTCTGCTTCTAACAGTGATAACACCTCATGTTTACAGTTACTGCCAGGGATGGAATGCAAAACCAAGGCCATTGCTAGAGTTTGTGTGTTGCACTGGGGGGTGCAGAAAGTGAAAGACCGCACCTGCGGGGAGGAGCGGACAGGACAGGTGACCCCAAACTGACCAACGAGGTATTCCATCCCATACACGTCATATCCAGTATATAAGCTTGGGGGTCCGGAAGTTCGGCCCTTCTTTTGGATTGCCCTTCTTTCTTTGGATTGCCTTCTCTTTTTGGCCCTTTTTGATTGCCCTTTGGATTGCCCTCTTTTTGGCCCTTTTTGCCCTTCGCTCACCCTTTTGGTCCCTTCTTCGCCCTGTTCCAGCCTTTCTTGTCCTTCTTTGCTTCCGGTCTACCCCCTTTGGCTTTGGCTCTTGTCTTCGCTCCCGAGACCCGGTGCCAGAGTCCAGCTCCTCCACAGCGTCCGTGAGGGTGACGTAATTACCATCGGGGGGAGGTTGGGTTCAGTACTGGCTTTGTACATATTTGTATATACTTCATTTTCATTTTTTTAAATTAAATTGTTTTAGTTCCTTTTTCTAATCACTAAGTCTCTCTCTCCCTTATTCCTTTTCTCTCCCCTTTGGGGAGGGAGGGGGGTTAAAAGAGGGGGGTTGCCCTGACCCCAAACCGCGACAATAAGCCAGAACTATATCTGTATAAATTATCTCATTACATGTTTACTGATAGTGATTGATACACTTACTTAAATTAGAAAAATTGAAGGATATGGGCAAAAATAGTGTAACTATCACTTTGGCAAAACTCGGGAATAAATTTTGCTCTTATATTGGCAGTACTCCTCCAAATGAAAGATATTTTAGCATACGATCAAAAAAGCAAAATAATACATTATTACTTATCAGAAATATCAAAAGCTGCAGAGATCAGCAGCACCTAATAAGCCAACTAAACCTGGAGAACTGGAACAAGGAGAGGAAAAGAAGAGGTAAATAAACAAACTAGCCAGTAGGGGAAAAAAAAACCCCTAACAAATTCAGTTAACAAATGCATATTGTAGATGTACAGCAAATAGTATGCAGCTTTTACAAAGCTTTCTTTATTCAGGGAAGACTTTTAATCAACATCTGCAAATGTTGAATATCCACAAGTAAAATGAAAGCAGTACTGCATACTTCATTTGTTTAGTGAAAGAATTAGAGAACTGTTTTATCTGGATGGCATTTTTAGATTTCTGAATACGTCAGATGTATTTTCTGAGGATGATATATAGTCCCTTAATTTCTGCTAATTAAGTATAGATACAAGAATATCCCCAAGGTACAGAATATGGTAAATATTTTTAGGTCTTGTACCTCCCCATTTAATGGCGAGCTCACAGTTTTTAGATTTTATTGTTGCAAATTCTCCTTCCCCTGCTTAACAAAACAATATAATTTATTCACATAAATGATCCATTAAAATAATAGATTAGGGACCCTGTACAAAGACAAACAGGACTGAGTTCAGAAAGGACTGCAGCCACTTAATGAAGAAGCTGGTCACATATATGAGAGAGAAACTTACTGCTAATTTTGGGTGAAAAAGTACCAAGTCAAATCTTATTCTGATTACACGTATCCTTATACAAAGCAAAGTTAAAGAGCTATTTTCCAAAGAGTATTTATTGCCTTCCCTTTTCCCACAAACACATTAAATCTCCTTACAGCCACGTAATCAGAGAATAAGATATCCAACATCTTCCATAAATACTCCAATATCCCTGAAACATTTAGAAGCAATATACCAAACATATCCTCCATGTAGTCAATCACAACAAGTGGTTTCTATACTAAAAAAGACAAACCACTTAAATGAAAGTTTTAGGACTAGGTCACTGATTTAATATCAGTCAATCTCTGCAGGTTTAGCAATCACTGGTCTATCCTTGCTCCTTATAAACAGATTACCACTATTAAAGTAGGTCATCCATGTGCTGTTGCTTAATATTTATTTCTAGGAATTTTTACGTTGTCTATTTGCTTGTAAAATTGTGATTGTTATACATTTGTTCACAACAGTAATCATTTGCACTGCAAAGCTGAGGGTTTTTACAGAACTGACTACAGGCAAAGTTGTAGGAAATTCTCTCCTGAACTGTGAACTGTGAAGACTGAAGAACACTGAAGTGCATAGAACAATCCAGATCTACTTTTTTTTTTTATTAAATCTAAAACCATATACAGAATGCTATTCTAATATATTTACCTTTTTTTTTTTTTTTTCCCTTATTAATCAGTTTCTAGCTCTTGGAGGTTGATAAAATTGTTGAGTAGGTCGTGTGGACCGTCTTGGCTGACCATCACCTCCTCTGCGGAATTCTAGAGTTTGCTCATATGTTTCTTCTTCCTCCTCCTGCAGGTAAATAGCATTGTTTTAAATGGAAGAGTAGGTAAATGCATTATGTATGAGTAGGTATGTACATACATAAATGCAACGCATTCACACACACATATACATGAATGAATGGATTCATGCACATGTAGCAACTGCTGTTTAATAAATTAAGTGATAACAGGAGTGGGTTTTTCAAACCTCGGGAAGCTAACAAAAACAAGATGGGAGAATCTCAAAAAAATCAATCCACAGGGCAGCAGCAGAAGTTAATATTTTCAGAAAAGAAACCCTGTACACGTGAAAGCAAAATTATTTTCCAAGAGTCATACAGGCAAACAAACCCAAGATGCAAGACAGCCTTCCAAAGCAAGAGAAATATCACCTCTTAGGACTTCAGAAATGTGTATGGAATGAAATAAAAGAATTAAGAAACAGAAATGCAAGGAACAGCATCTGGCAATATGAATATACCAGAAACACAGATCTGAAACAGGAGAAAAAAAAAAAAATCTGTGATGCAGTAACAATGGAAAAAAGTCTACAAGTAGAGTGACAGCAATTTAGATATAAATTTTCTGTATGCAACATAATAAATTCTGAATAACGAGAGGAGAGGTAGTTACATATTTGCAATACTGCATTCACTCCCAGGCATCTCAATACCAGAAAGAGACAGAGAAATTACATGGAATTCAGAGAAAAAAAAACAAGTAAACAAAACCAACAAGAATAATCAGCAGACTGGAGAATGATTTACAAAGGACGATTTAAATAGCTATATATTTACTGAAATACTGAAAGACATCTGATGGAGTATTTAAAGGTTGCACACATTAAAGAATATTTAATAAAATATTTCATAAGGTATAGAAAGTAAAATCTACAGCATAAAGCTTCTTCCTGTTGTGAAATGTCAGACCTTAAGAAATGTCTCGTCCTGAATCACTCTGAATATCAACAAACACTCATTTTAAAAACAGCAGTTACAGACAACTGCATTCCTTGTGGTAAGGTCTCCTATTTACAGGGCACATTAGCGGTCATAACCAGATTTCCAGAACAACAGGCTTAAGCCCTACTACAGAGTCTGCAGTAACTGTAGAAGAAAGCAGGTTTTCATCTCAATTGAATAAATAATTGAATAAAATAATCTTACAGAATGAGCAATTAGTCTGCCCTTATTTGAATGTTATGGGTGTGTGAAAGATTTTGACATTAGAATAAATTAAGAACAATTAAAAGCATCTCTGATGAGGATAATGACTTATGAACTGAAGTGGAAATTACACCTCTTTATTCAAGCAATTGTGTATTTTCTTGGCCAGTTTCTGTAGAAGTCTACAAAGCATTATTCTGATGTGCAATTTATCAACTAAACCCTTATTATGTTTTCATTTCAGATACTAAATTACTAATAAATGGTTCAGTAATGCTGAAAAAAACTGAATATACATTGTACTACAATCGTAAGCAAAACCATACAACTCCATATGGAGGAAAAAAAGTATGTGCTGCATTGCTGGACTTATATTATTGGACACCCCAGTTCAGAAAAGACAGAGATTTACTGGAGAGAGTCCAACGCAGGGCCACCAAAATGATTAGGGGAATGGAGCATGTCCCTTATGAGGAGAGGCTGAGAGAGCTGGGGCTCTTTAGCCTGGAGAAGAGGAGACTGAGGGGGGACCTCATTAATGTCTATAAATATGTTAAGGGTGAGTGTAGAGAGGATGAAGCCACACTTTTCTCAATGTCATCCAATGACAGGACGAGAGGCAATGGGTGCAAGTTGGAGCACAAGAGGTTTAGGGTCAACACAAGGAAGAACTTTTTCTCAGTGAGGGTGACAGAGCTCTGGAACAGGCTGCCCAGGGAGGTTGTGGAGTCTCCATCTCTGGAGACACTTAAGACCCGCCTGGATCTGTTCCTGGGTGACTTATCTAGGTGATTCTGCTCAGGCAGGGGAGTTGGACTAGATGACCTTGTAGGTCCCTTCCGACCCCTATTATCTATGAATCTATGAATATTAGTATACAATCAGAAAATACTACAAAAAAAAATAATTCAGAAAAAAACCCCCAACAAAGTGATACTCTGAGGAATTATTTCTGTTTTGCTGTTAGGGCTCAAAACCACTATCAAAACCTAAACAGGGAATTTGGAAGTTTTGGTGATATTTTAGGTAAAACAGAATGCTGCATGCACACAAGCATGACAAATTTGGCATACAAATCCTTGAAGTCAAATATACATGTATATGCAGTAAACAAACACCAATTACTTTACTTCTGAATGACCAACTGCACACACAAACACAAAAATCTAGAAAGTAAAATATGGCAAAATGTATTTTAAATATATATACAGAAAAAAATTAAACAAATGTCTCAACTCCTAATTAAGAAAAAAATCAAAACAAAACCCACCAAATGCAACCGCAAAACCAAAACTGCTTACAGGTGATGCAAGGACATGGCAACTGAAAAAGGTCTTAAAAGTGAAACTGTCCATGAAGCAATTTTTATAAAAGTTAGGTACTTTAAAAAATGATACAGGATAGAACACATTACCAGTCACAACTGGTGATCCCTCAGTCTCAGTAGTGGGGCTAGATGTCTTCATTATCTTTATCAATGATCTGGACAAGGCAATGGGTGCCCCCTCAGAAAGTTTGCAGACAACACTAAGTTGGGTGGGAGTGTTGATCTGCTTGAGGGTAGGGAGAGTATACAGAGGGATCTGGACAGGCTGGACCAATGGTCCGTGGCCAGCTGCATAATCATCAAAAAGCTCAAGTACCAGGTCCTGCACTTTGGGCACAACGCCATGCAGTGCTACAGGCTTTGGAAAGAGTGGATGGAAAGCTGCCTCAATGAGAAGGACCTGGGGGTGTTGGTCAACAGCCAGCTGAATATGAGCCAGCAGTGTGCCCAGATGGCCCAGGCAACCAACAGCACCATTGCTTTTATCAGGAATAGTGTGACCAGAAAGACTAAGGATCATCCTCCTGTACTTTGCACTTTGTGCCCCTCACTGTAAGAAGGACATTGAGGTTCTGAAGAAGATCAAAGAGGAGCACAAGTCAGATGAGGAGCATCTGAGAAATGTGTGCTATTCAACACACACTGTATATCTAAAAGGGAGTAGTATATGGAATCATATACACATACTCCATTATAAATTAGGTTTATTTAGCTTGGTATCACAGAATAAGCTACACAGTATCATGTCTCTTCCCTAGAAAGCAACCAGTCAGGAATACTACACCAATTCCTTCAGTTTCCCCTTTAATGAAAATAATTTGAAGTAATTTACTAAATGTGGACACATCCAGAACACTGAAACAAGGAGACAGGGAAATCAGAAAAGTAAAGGTGATGACAGGAATAGTACAAACATTTTTATGCATTATAATGATGTCATATACTAAACATGTTCAACCTCAACACATGCAATACAGATAAGTACAAACAAAATCATTCAGAACAACTCAAAATGGGAATATGAATAACTTTCGTCACACAAGAACATGAATAAACACAATAGGTAAAACAGGTTAAGCTGTGCTCTCTCAAAACAAAACTGGAAGTCACTTTAAAGGAAGGTGTTTGGTGAGGAACATTTTCTCAAAATAAAGAACCTAAGGAGCCCATATTCAGTCTCCAAATAATAAAACATCATCATATGCAATTACACTTAATAACAAGGGGATGGGGGGGAAGGAAAACAACAGTGTAATATTCCAAGTATCCTGATTTAACTATCAACTTTTTTTTTTCCCCAGTAAGTACAGGAAAGAATGGAAGAATACTTCCTTAATCTGATTTGAAGAGCTGACAATAATTTGCAATATTTCACAATCTGATGTATATGAAATGCTTGAGTGGAACACTGGAATGTATTTTGCAATGCCTAATGATACAAACAGAAAATGTAAAGCATTTTATGTGTACTTAGTATAAACTGCCTCCTCTCAACTGAAATAGTTTGCTTTTAGTTCATTAAAAAGTCAAATGCAGTTCCTTAACCACTTTTAAATACAAGTTACTACCTATCAACTAAGGTACGCTAATTTCCAGAGAAGCAGTTGTGATCATCTGTCTATATTTCAAAATGGATACACAAAGCTAAAGTCTGAAAAACTATATAGTTTCTCAAGAGGATAAAGGAACTAAAGAAAAATACTTGCTAGCAGTTTATCAGGATAAATGTATTCCTGACATTTGTCTCTAAATTCTGCCTCTTAAGAGAAGGCTGGGAAAATAAATAAATTACATGAAAAAAATATTCTGGCAGTAGGATAATCTGAAGGTTAATTTTGTGTAAAGACATGTATGATGATGCTCTGCATGTGATGGAATTTAAGACAACCTTTCCAATAAGCAAAAAAAGTCTCCAGTAAGAAAATTTTTAAAATGGTTGAAGAAATACTATGAAAAGCAATTTTTCAGCTTACAACACAGAGACAAATAAAATCACGATATACTGGTGAGATAGAAAATGAGACACACCCCAACAAATTAACTGCCAAAATCTAAATTTAACAAAATAAAAATAAAACCTTTTGTGGAAACTAAGTAATCAATATTTACCATCAGTCACAAAGAAGGGTAGTCCAAAATACTCAGCCTTCATTTAATTCCTTTACTCAATGACTAATTATGAACTGTAGAATTATTCTAGAGATTGTGCTACCAGTACTGAAGGCAAAGAACTAAGGACATAAAATTTTTGTCTAAAGCAACTATTTTGAGACAATTTTCCTGCCGTAATCTTAGGCTGGTTAATTAGACAGTACAATTCTCTTTTAACGCCCTTATTTTTAGTATAGTCAATGAGGACAGAAGCTAGAGAAGAGATCCAGCCAAGACATGTTTGCTACATCTACTCAATTTTTCAATGGGAAACACTCCATGCTTGACACACAACACAGAAAGATTATAGTGGGATGCTAAGGGTGTCCAGTCCAAAAAGTCTTCAAGAAATGGCACTGAATCCTCCAAATTATTATTAACCTGTGGAAAATCAAGACACTAGAATGGGTTCAAAACCTTTAGAAAACAGATAATCAAAAGTCTTCTCCAATTTATAAAGGCTGTTGTAAGCCTTTACCATTTATTGGTTTTCAGTATTGCTCTTTATGTTGCTGGAGACAGGTTTGAACACCTTCAGAAGACTCAGAGGAGTTCTTCACTTACCTGGAACAGGGGACAGGTATAGGAAAGCCTTGAATTACAGTTGAAGATAACACCTGTAGAAGCTTTTATTGCTCTAAGATGTGCAAGACAGAATGTTACCAAATTCGAGCTCTCAAACGTCTGCTGGCATGAAACAGCTGTAATCCAAGACCCGTTACTGCTTTCTTTCCCCAACTGATTCTACACTCAAGGAATGAGCTGAAAAAAGTGGATTTTCAGTCTCCACGGAACAAAAGTTATAGAAGATCTAGGATCATACAAACCTTAAAAAAGAGTTTTTGCCTTCTTACCTCTTTTAAGTAGAAATAAAGTACAAGGTACAGGAAAAGCAAACTAACTAAACTACAGGCTTCATTTCAAATGTAGAATTACTACAGAGAGTTCACATGAATTCTAGCTCGTTTTGACAGCAATCAGAATGAAGCCACAATATACATTGGTAGGAAAATAATAATGTTTATTTCCTTCATATAATAATTAAAAAAAGAAGGATGTGTGTTTGAAAGATCTCAGCCACTGAGGTGTGACAGGTGGACAAAAAAGCAGCCCTAGATCAATGCAGTTGAAGTGTTCAGTCTCTGCTTCCATTTGGGCAGGGCAAGGCAGTTTGGCTTTAGTTTCACTCCTGCGTCTGATTGGGATCCTCTCTGCAGGAGATCATTTACCAAAAGCTTCAATTTGTTNTTGAGGAAAACAGAAGGATACAGTAGTGTAGTGTTACATACAAGATACTTAGAACTCTAGAACAGTAGAACCCAAAAGTAGTTTTATTAATATTTATGCGTTGCATACCTAAGTCATATTTTGCAAGCCATACAAAAAAAACCAAACCAAACCAACCAACCAACCAACCAAACCAAAACCAAAGCCAAACCCAACCCAGTTTTAGTCTTCTCACAGATATTTATATGGGCATTATCGAAATATATGTGATTATTGAAAAAATGTTTATATGTGATTATCAAGAAAAAAAAAGTTTCCAAACAACTCCTTGATTTACTTTATGCAAAAGAGCTTTAACTTCCACAGTTCCTAGCCATCAGAAAGATAAAAAGCAGTATGTTAGGTTTCAGAGGGACCGAAAACTTAAAAAGGCTCAGGGTAAACTGATGGAGTGTATACAATAAGTTATCAAGGAGTCCTAAGATTATCTAATAATACTTTTTCCATTGATGGGGAAAGCACAAAGCATCCTGAAACTACCAGGCATATTCTATCTGCAATCAAGAAGAAATGCCACATGCAAACAAAACAAAAATCCACACCAAAAAAATAAAACCACCAAAGCCACAAAACTTATAATAATGAAGTGCAGTTCAGCATTACAGAGACAGCAGGAACAGAGCGCAGAATGTCAACTAGCAGGAGGTGAAGAGTAAAATAAATTATATTTAACCTACAACAACATAAAAGAATTTTCATTGATTTACTATTTTAGAGAGACTTGTAAAGGTTACCAAAAGTAGACCAGAAGCTCGGGTGCTTAAGCAATAGGTCACATCATTAAAATAATATCAAAGTAAAAAATATTTTGGTTGTTTTTTCAAGTAACTAGTTGAGCAACTTTCAACTTTTTTTTTTCCTTTCCTCTTTCNCTTGAAAAAATAGCAATGCATCAGCTGGAAGAGCTTCAGATATCAAGTAAATAAAAAGGCCATCTCAGAGGCTATAAGGGTATCTGAGAGCTACAGGCAGAAACACAAAAGACCACTGGTGGGAAACAGTAGTTGACTGTTCAGCCTCTTAAACAGCAGTAACATGGCTCTATGACCCAGAGGAAGGAATTAAAATAATCACAACTCATTTGTATGTTAATTCCTTAATTATTTAAATAATTTTTGTCCAGTTCTTTGTAGTAAGACTAAACAGCAAAGAACTGTGCACTCCTGAAATATCTTCTTTTAAAGTGTACCTCTATTTTCATGACATTCACAACTAAAGTCTTTTGACATTTCCAACTTCCATGAGTCCTCTTTCTTCCCTCTTCTTCCCAGTGGTATACATTCACTAGTTTAAATTTGGTGGAAAAAAACCTCAACACATTCAACATATAAGTATCAAAAAGCATGTTGGAGAAGACAGTAAAGAAGAATCAATTCTAACACACAGACTACATTTATGCCTTCAAGTCAACTCACTACATCTTTTCTTAGTATAAACCACTCTTCCAAAAAGGGGTCTGAAAAACTGCCAACATTAGGACATCAGAAATCATACACAGTATATTTCTATATTAGTAACAAATCTTAAGTACAGATAGCTAAGACTTATGTATCTGCTATCTGGAAGTTACATGAAAGGACTGAAATAAAACTCAGCATAACATTTCTAATTTAAAAAGTGCATTGTTGTTGATAACATCAATCAGAAAAAAAGAAAAGTCAGCTTAAAATCTGTTCTCTTGTAAAGGGGAAACATCACAAAGTTACTTAAATATTATGACAAAGAATTAAGTATTAAGCAGCATGAGAACCTCATTTCACATCTTTGTGAGCGATCTAGACTTATATATCCATATCAACACTGAGACAAAGAAAAGTGAACAATGTTCACCTTACAAGACAAACCTGAGTATCATAGCATGACTCCAGTGGGTAAGAAAGAACTGCAAATGCATAGCAAGGACTAGAGTTTGCATCCAAGCACAAAGGACCACAGAGCAAGGTCCTAATCAACTCATTTCTGCAAAAATCATATAGCTGCAAAGACCTTTTAGGAACAAACCAATAAAACCTCTGAAAGAAACCATAAAAGTTTTGATAACTATGAAGATGTCAGCTGGCATTTATCTTAGGTAATAATAATGATCTAAAGGAAGAGATAACATTTAGTATGGTATTGGAAACTTAAATTAAACTTTAAAATGTATGCAGAGACAGAGGAAGGAGAGAAAATAAGAAACTGGAGCAGAAACCTCACATAAAAATGAGCTTTTGATGAGAAATAATCAGAAGCAATGTCAGATTGGCATTATTTGAGGAAAAATCCCCACTTCAAATAGAATTTTTGATGCAACTATCTTTTAGAGCTTGAAACTATAGAAGGATTTCCATTTACAGCATAAAACACCCCAAAATGCTTACAGCTCAAATCAATTTGTTGCAGATATTATTAGAAATTGTCTCTAACAACATCGCTTTTGCCATGCACTGTTTGGTGCCTCACACTGAGCAACAGACTTAACCCTCACAACAGTACAATGAAAATGCCACCTTTGCCTCGGTCTTTACTCCTAAGGTCAGTTATCAGGAGTCCCAGGTCTCCAAGACCACAGATGAAGTCTGGAGGGAGGAAGTTCTTGATGAAGCTTGGGTTAGAGACCAATTGAGCAGACTGGTCATCTGCAAATCTATGGGCCCTGATGGGATACACCCACGAGTGCTGAGGGAGATGGCAGAGGTTATTGTTAGAACACTCTCCATCATTTTTGAAAGGTCCTGTAGAACAGGAGAGGTGCCTAAGGACTCGAGAAAGGCCAATGTTGTCCCAGTCTTTAAAAAGGGCAAAAAGGAGGACCCGGGTAACTACAGGCCCGTCAGCCTCACCTCCATCTCTGGAAAGGTAATGGAACAACTTGTCCTNAGAACTGTGCACTCCTGAAATATCTTCTTTTAAAGTGTACCTCTATTTTCATGACATTCACAACTAAAGTCTTTTGACATTTCCAACTTCCATGAGTCTAATACATTCTAAACCTCAAACCAGATTTTGAGGCATATACCTCCACCACCACAATGTTTGGGAAAGCAGAAATCATTGAAACAGGAATGGAAAATGATACAAAATAAAGTGGCACAGATGTCTATTTATAGCCATACATACACATATTGTAAAAACCTTCAGAACATATACTTCTTTAAAAGACTGCATCCTAACCTTTACAGAACAACATACAATCTATATGAAATAAAACAGAAAAAACGTGTTTAATAGTAACAACTTTTAGAATAAAAGATGCATAAAACTGTTTGACTGACAAGTTGATTATTCAAACAATACAAATGAAATTTATTATACAGGAGGAATAGCGCATAATAATATACTATTATAAAGTTTTATAAAAAGACAACTAAAAGTTGATATTTTTGTTTGTGTATTCACTTANTCTGTTCTCTTGTAAAGGGGAAACATCACAAAGTTACTTAAATATTATGACAAAGAATTAAGTATTAAGCAGCATGAGAACCTCATTTCACATCTTTGTGAGCGATCTAGACTTATATATCCATATCAACACTGAGACAAAGAAAAGTGAACAATGTTCACCTTACAAGACAAACCTGAGTATCATAGCATGACTCCAGTGGGTAAGAAAGAACTGCAAATGCATAGCAAGGACTAGAGTTTGCATCCAAGCACAAAGGACCACAGAGCAAGGTCCTAATCAACTCATTTCTGCAAAAATCATATAGCTGCAAAGACCTTTTAGGAACAAACCAATAAAACCTCTGAAAGAAACCATAAAAGTTTTGATAACTATGAAGATGTCAGCTGGCATTTATCTTAGGTAATAATAATGATCTAAATTTAGTTGTTTGAATTTATGCTGTTCACTTAGGTTCCCCTGAAGGGAAAAAGAACTTCAAGAAAGTTATCTTTCATTTCTGATTGGCTTGAAAGGTCCTTCAAAAATCCTTATTCCTCTACAGTAACAACTGCAGAAGCCTCAATAACTAGATCAGAATGCAGTGTGATGTTAGGACTATGCTGCTTCAGTGCAAACTCCCANCAGGGTTATCATAGTATAAATACAAGGACAAGGCCTATCATGTGACTAAGTAAATGCAGAGTGGGAAAGCAAGAACTTGACATTGGGAAAAATATCACAAGATCAGCACTTAGGCTACATATTTTCATAATTTACTGAGGAAAAATACCCTACAGTTAGAGAATAAAATTAAGACTTAAAGTTTAAAGTATTATCTTGACTTTTTTTTTTTTAACAGAACAAATTATTAAGTGACTCAGGAAGACCCTTAATGTTCAATGCTTTTCAGATGTTAGTATAATCTTACATATTTTACAAGGACAAAGAACCCGAGCATTTCTTATTTCTACAATGGCTTTTCAGTGATTTTTTTTCCTTGGGATTATGTTTTCATTAAGTGACCCTTGCTACAATTGAGGAAAACAGAAGGATACAGTAGTGTAGTGTTACATACAAGATACTTAGAACTCTAGAACAGTAGAACCCAAAAGTAGTTTTATTAATATTTATGCGTTGCATACCTAAGTCATATTTTGCAAGCCATACAAAAAAAACCAAACCAAACCAACCAACCAACCAACCA